>BFEA01001221.1:42533-53951 GCA_003427395.1 Chara braunii
CTTTATGTAATTATCTTATTTATCTTTGCAAGAATCGTCGTAAATGCCGTCAGATAGATGACAGGTGTGTCACAAGCGTGACCGCACGACTTCGGACGTAGCGCCTCGCTCCACTACTCACCAAATGTGCAAAATGAGAACGTATCTTCCGCTAGAACATGGAAAGATACACCAACATTTGTCCTTTGTGCATGTCGAGGATAGTGGAGCGACGCCCAGACGTAAGCTTATTCCAGAAGTTGTCCGCGGGCACGTGACCTCACAGCCCCTCGTTTTTTTTTTTTTTAATTTTTTTAAAGCCCCTAGTTTGTCGTCCTTTCCTCCCTCTTTTTTTTTTTTTTTAAATTTAATCATCGATCAGGGCCAGGACTCCTGCTGGCAGAGTGGTAAGAGCCCCTGCCAATAGGAATCGGCAAGGGTTCGATGGCTGGAAAACGGGTACAGCGTCCCTTGTTTGCTTTTTTTTTTTTTTTTTTTTTTGTTGAACCGCTTAGGTCACTAGGCGAGGTGAATCTTACTGAGTTCACATCTCTTCGCCTTTCCTCCCTCTTTGACAACGGCTCACTGGGAAGTTCTCTATGATGATGTCTATATACGCAAGAGGTTCTGAACAGGAGGAGTTGAAGGAAGGTAAGTCCCACCTGTTCAGCACCTCTTACGTACAAGGCCAGCTACGTGGATGTAGGTTGAGCGCTGGCTGCCCCCATCCCTGTGTGTCACAAGGACCCACTTGCACGCAGCCAAAAGGCAAAGAGGTAAAGAAAAGGAGGAAACCAAACCTGACAGGGAAAGAAAGATAATCCAATTGTCACAAAGCAAATAACACATCCCACAGATCAACATCTCTTTTCTTTTTTTCTTTTTTTCTGTTTTTCTCTGTTTTTCTCTTTTTTTCTCTTTTTTTCTCTTTTTTTCTCTTTTTCGTTTCTTCTTTTTTTCTTCTATCTATATATATCGTCATAATTTATGCTATGTGCATGCACCCAGATACTCACTGGCCATACTCAAAGAGAGAGACGCACGCAAACACACACACACACCATGGCTCTCTCTCTCGTTCACCCACACACACACACACCACAAAACACACCACGCGGAGGGAGAAGGCGTGTCGAGACAGGGGAAAGAGAGACTTAGACTCTGACCGGATGAGAAGAACTGTGTTTACTTCTGTGAGGTGTTCGTGTGTCTGGAGATAGATACATAGATAGATATATAGATAGATAGATAGATAGAGAGATAGATAGATAGATAGATAGAGAGAGAGAGAGAGAGAGAGAGAGAGAGAGAGAGAGAGAGAGAGAGAGAGANAGAGAGAGAGAGAGAGAGAGAGAGAGAGAGAGAGAGAGAGAGAGAGAGAGAGAGAGAGAGAGAGAGAGAGAGAGAGATGTTTAGTGTAAGTGGTCCTCCTTTGCGTATTTTGAAGAGCTAGGGTCGTGAGCTCGACGACCCAAAGATCTTGTGTGAGCGCTTGCTTCCTTGTCTGTATGCCGCTGCTGTGATCTTTTCTCTCTTTTTCTACCCTCTCCCCTTCTTCCCTGTCCCCTCCGCAATCCCTTTCTCCCTTCTAGGCCTCCCCCCCTCCCCCCCCTCCTCCCCCTTTTCTTCCATGTGTTGATGTTATGGGGGGTGTCTTGGCTGGAGCAGGCCGATGGTTGTGACCAATCCACTTACAAAAGCTCACACAAAGATTTGCTATTTCCCCGAGCATTCTATTTGCAGTAATCGTTCCCAGTATCTTTTTTTTTTTTTTTTTTTTTCAAGAGCTAATTTGTTAACGGTTCAAAAAGGCTTGCTTGATGTAAGGATATCCGGTATCTAATTGAAATTAAATCTTTTTTTAAATAATAATTATTGTAGTTATTATTTTTGATTCAGGTTGATTTTTGATATCGTTGATTTTGATTGATAATTTAATTGGAGTAAATCTGCGACCTAATCCCAATTTAACCCGGCATTCGATCCCGCGTATATCTGTCGCAAGTATGGCAAACCCTAAAAAAAATAATAAATAAATAAATAAATAAATACAAATTGCAAACCCTATCGTCTTCTCCCGAATAGAATGTCCGCTCATTATAGCTGGATGTATTCGGGGCAACTTTTAGTCTAGATACAGCCATATTCGGGTGAAGACCGTAAGGGCATGGAATTTTCTTTGGTGTATCGGGATGCCTGCAGCCGCCGGATTAGTACAAACGCAGCTAGCAAATCCTGCCCCCTTTTTTTTTTTTTTCAATCTTCTCTCTTATTTACATTCTGCTGGTTTCAAGATTTTAGCTAATCTTTTCTTGAACAATGATAATACGCGCGTGTTTGTTTTCACATGGAGCGGTAAAATAGGCTTAAAAAATGTCTTTTAAAAAAAAAAATTTAATATTTGTTTTATTTTATGTATATATCGTCATTTTATGTATATATGATAATAATACGATATGATCGGATATGTCCTACATTTTTTTTTTTTTTGTCAACAACAATTCGTATTCCAAATGAAATGAGTCGAGGCCGGGGACCTCACAATTCAACCCGGAGTTATCCCGGCAGCATCAGCCGGTTTAGCTTAGTCCTTGCCTTCTACCATCCTTGGTAGTACAACCTCACCCCTTCCCCATCTCTCCTCTCATCATCTGAAAGTGACCTGGAAACTAACCTGCTGTTCTAATTGCTGCAAAGAATCTTTCAAATAGTGTCCTATTCTTGTTGCTAGCCTACCCATGAATCTTTCAAATAGTGTCCTATTCTTGTTGCTAGCCTACCCATGAATCTTTCAAATAGTGTCCTATTCTTGTTGCTAGCCTACCCAAACTACACTAACCTAATAGGTGCCCGCCCCAAAACGACCGGGAGTTATCGACACTCTCCACCTGAAGAGGTGTTGCATTGTCTCTGGTCCTTCCGGACACCCGTCGCATACCTCCACTCCTCTCTCTGCCAGCCACTGCGCTGTGGGGACAGCCAAGTGCGATTGAAGCCACAGCAGAGAGGCAATTTTTTGTGAGGGAAGCAGTTGGAGTTGCGACCACAGTCTGTTAAGCTCCGATTCCGATGGCGAAGCCAGGTGGCCAGTACTGTGTGACCATCTGGCCGTGACTTTCCCCCCAATTGTTGTCTGCTGTTTCCTTTTTAGGACCAGATTGGCATTCAGGTTACCCAAGCCCATGACTACTGAGTCTTCCACCTGCCAGCCCCACACCTCTGAGTCGATCCGTAGGTGTTGCAGCTTGCTCCCATTCCCCACGAGTACTGGGATCGAGGGGAGACCTTCTTCTTTGGGAGATACCAGCCTTACCCTGTCCTTGCTCAGCTCAACCAGTGCGTATCGCTGGCGCATCCCACTTCTTGTCAGTGTTGGGAGGTTCGGGTGAATGCGGCTGTACGTCTCCAGCCAGCATTTCCCCGAACTGTCCTCCGTCCAGCTTTCCAGCCTGCAGATCTGCTCCGCCCCATCGAAATTGGTGATGTACAGGTACCTGGCGGATCCGTTCCTTCCGGTCCCAGAAGCCGTTTCCAGTCCTTTGGGATGGCCTGCAGTAGCTGGCGGAGACGGGCTTCTTGGTCCGAAAGCTGGCCCAAGGTTTTCTTGATCTGAGCGGGGGACTTCCAATGATTGCAGTGCCTGTCCCACAAATCCCCTACTGTTGAAATCCCTTTCGGATGCCAACTCAGGACGAAGTTGCCTGGACGTCTCTGCAGCGAAAACCATTCCCCATCTGCACCCCTAATCTGACTGTTCTCGAACGGGTGCTGAGATCTCACTTCATCCTTAGATTTTGGGGAGCTATTGATAGTGGGTGAACATTTCTTCCACGCTTGTATAACTTCCCTCCACAGTTTCGACTTAGGACGTTTGCTTGCCAAGGTGTGTGTCATGATGGCCACCCCGGTGTCCAAAGGGCGGGCTAGCCCCCATTCTTTCGATAGGAGTGTTTCTGCCAACAGAACCCAGTCTGTCCCTTCCTCCGCCTCCGTAACTCTGATAATCCAGTTTGCGTGCAGGGCCGTGTTTTGGGAGGCTGGGTCCAGTAAGGACAGTCCTCCTTCGCTGCGAGGTCTGCACATCATGTCCCATGCCACCTTGCAGATATAACCCGTGTCTGGTTCGCTCCCAGGCTTCCAAATAAATCTGCGAGCGATTCCTTTCATGACTTTGAGCATTGGTGGCGACATCTTCCTAACTGTGGCGACGTACCAAAGGAGGGCGAATGTTGATGCCATGACTGCCAGAACTCTGCCAATTACCTCCACTTAACCGGTCGAGCCCTCTTATGTCCGGATGAACATACTGCTGTCGTTGCCTGTACGTACGCACCCAATTGCAGAAGCAGTCCCCAAAGCCCATAACTCTCAGGGTAGTCAGAACGAAGGTCCAGTTAACTCTGTCAAATGCTTGTTCGAGGTCTAACAAGAGAACCGTCACGTCTAGTTCTTCCCTTTCGATCAGCTCCAATGCCTCGATAGCTGTCACCACATTCTCGAAGATAGGTGGAAAGCAGGGCCCCAACTCAGGATTCTTCAGCGAACTTTCTCCTGCAGTATCTTTTCTTGTGCGGAAGTACAGTCCCCCAGTGCAATCTGAACTCCCAGAAAGCGCTTTGCTTCCTCCGCCGCCACTCTTTCCATTCCCCATTGCATCGCCGGGATGTATCCGCCAGGGAGAAAGTAAGTCAATTTCCTCCAATTGACTGCTTCTTTCAATAGGAGTGGAAATTTGAGAGACAGCCTTTGAGTGCTTCCAAGGACTCAGTCTGATTTACAGAGATGACGAACAGGTCATCATCCAAGGCCTTTACCCGACTGTCACCTTCACTTAACCGGTCGAGCCCTCTTATGTCCGGATGAACATACTGCTGTCGTTGCCTGTACGTACACACCCAATTGCAGAAGCAGTCCCCAAAGCCCATAACTCTCAGGGTAGTCAGAACGAAGGTCCAGTTAACTCTGTCAAATGCTTTTTCGAGGTCTAACAAGAGAACCGTCACGTCTAGTTCTTCCCTTTCGATCAGCTCCAATGCCTCGATAGCTGTCACCACATTCTCGAAGATAAACCTTCCTCTCACGAAGGCGCCTTGATCCCTCTGCACCAGTCCTGGCAGGTAGTCACTAAGCTGTCTTGACAACAATTTGGCTAACAGTTTGTAAACCACGTTCAGTAGGGAGATCGGCCTCCAGTTTCTGATGTCACTACGATCTCCCTTCTTGAATAGCAGGGAGATGATCCCTCTTGTCATGGTTTTCCCAAGCTTTCCCCCCTGTCTGATTTCGTTGAATAGGTGCACAAGGTCACCCGCCAACACATCCCAGCAAGCTGCGAAAAATTCAACCGGCAGGCCATCGTCTCCTGGGGCCTTGCCTCGGGCCATACTTTTCAAGGTTTCGGCGAGCTCCTCTTCGGTGACTGGTTTGTCCATTTGGAGCCTACCTTCCGTCGGCAGCATATTGTTCACGTTGTTTCAGACTACAAAGTTCGTTGCCATGTTGTCCTCCAAGCTATCGTACGGTCTGCTCGTGGTCAGAATGTCCTGGAAATAGTCGACTGCATAGCTGCACATTTCCTTGTTGTCTGAGGCAATCGCTTTTCCCAGAAGGTGTGGGTGCTTCAACTCCTTCATCGGAAGTGCGGTGGGACGGGGCAAAAAACGTTTGAAGGCTTCTTTTGACAGCCGGTCCGAAGAGATGATCCCTTTAATTTCCAACACCTGGGCCCTCCATGTTTCCTGATTGACTTGATGCACTTCCCAATCTTGCAGTCTTCGGGCCCTTTCTTCAGTCCAAAATAGGTATGAGATTGGGTTGTCTCCCAGGTTTCCCTCTGCCTCCGTCACTCGTTCTCTCGATCTGGATTCCTCCCTGTTGCGGATGAAGGCCGAAATCCGAGAAAAGGAGTCCAACTTCAGAGAAATGACTCTCAAGCCCGCATCCACCCATTCAGCTGTGCTTTCAAAGACCGGTTTTGCCTCTTTTCAGTCTGCCCAGAAGTTTGATACCCATGTCGTAATTCCAACATCTGCTAGCATTGAAGTGTTGAGGCGGAAGTACCCTGGACCCCTTTCCTCCACTTTTGCTAATGAGCACTTCATGACCAAAGGCTTGTGATCTGACAAGGGAGCGTTCATGACTTCCACATCCATTACACTGTCCCTGACTGCCTCTGAAACCAGGAAGAAGTCCAATCTCCGTTTCACTCCGGACTGCTGGGGTGTCTGGCCAAACCAGATATAGCCCGAAGTAGTGGGGTAAAGCTCTCTATATACATCCTTCGGATTCCAATGCTCCTTCCAGCTAAGTAGTCTAGCCTTGTCTGGAGTCATTCTTCCCACTGATTCCGAATCCAGACTCAGGCTGCAGATCAGGTTCCAGTCGCTGCCAATGATTAGGCGGCCGAACCTAGGCAAGACGTGGGGCAGTGTGTTCAAGCACAGGGTTCTATGACTCGAGTCGTTTGGGGCGTATACTGTGGCGAATACCAGTCCGTCCCTCCAATCATCAACTTTACCCAGCACCAGCGACCCCACGCGTCACTGTCGTAGTGGACTAGCTGTGCATCTATATTACTGTGGATAAGTATTGCGACCCCCCCCTCTAGAGTCTCTTGCGGGAGACCAGAGTTGCGGGCCAGCCCACCAGTCTTGTAACTGGGTGAGTTTGGTCTCTGACGACTTGGTCTCTTGCATCATCACGACATCCAATCTCTCGTGATGGATCCAAGTCTTAAAGCGTTTACCCTTTCGTCTCCCCCCTAAGTCCCCTAGGCCCCGTACGTTATGTGCTGCTATTCGCAGTCTACCCATTGGCAGCTGGGGCAGTGGGAGCAAATTGGATTCCTGCGGGAGACGGGTTGGCTAGGCGGGTGTCCTCTTCACTGAAGACTTCCATATCCGCCCAATCCATACTTAAACATCGAATGAAGGGACCTGATATCAAATTATAGGTGCGTGGCATATTGGGGTGAAGATTAGCTAGGAAGGTGGCTGCTACTCCTGGTCCCACTAGGATGCGGGAAAGAATCTCATATGATGCTTGGTCAGAGCCTCCAGTGGGAACGAGCCTAGTCCGACAAGATCCAATCCTTCCCACTGATCTGAGGTAAAGCGGGCATCTATGAACACTACTGTGTAATGGATGATGCTGTCATCTTCCATAACTACCCGAAACTTCGGCATGTAGAATTTTTGAAAAATTCTGAAGGGAAAACGGTCTGCAAACAAGTATCTCACTCTGTCAGTGTTCATTGTAGGCATAGGAAGCTCCGTTAGGCCAGCTGTTGGAAGAGACAGATTCTCTTCTTGATTTAAAAGGCCGACTAGGTGTGCAGTGGAGTTTTGAAGAGTACAGACCGAGGGCAGAAGCATGTGTTCTTCCCGCTCTCTTGCCACTCGTCCATGAACCTCATGGTCTTCGGGGATCATCCCCTGTGTAGCTTCCAACTCCGACCAGGTGGGCGAGAGCCTTGGTGAGTCCCCCTGACCTTTCGATTCGTCTCCGGAGGCCTCTGATTCCTCTTCGACCTGGGTTGCCTGTTGCTCCTGAAGAGGAGGTTGAATCTCTCCACGTTGTTGCTCCGTAGACTCCCTCAGGGCTCCTCTTCTCCCAGTTGAATCTAGTAGTCCGGCTCCGTAGCCCGGCCCTGTAGCGACTGGCAACCCAGTCTGGCTCTGAAATCTGTAATTAGCCGCGTTGAGGTTCGGGCTGTAATATGGAACCTGGCCCATACCAAATGGTCCCTGAAATTGTAAGCCGAGTTCTGCTGGATTGACTCCGAAGGGCTGATAGCCGTATCCCTGCGAGTGGGTCGGTCCCCAACGAGGTAGATATGGCTGAAAACTGTTCGCCATGTGCATGTGGCCTTGCGCTGGGCCCATCATCAGAGCTGAATCCACTCGGACCTGATGTCCTTGGGACCCGCTTGGGACTGGGGGTCTTGCCGCTGTGTTCGGCGGTCTTGATCTAACGTCTTGTGACAAACTTTGCCTTGATACTCTCACGATGGCTGGCGGATGGGCTCTGCCGGCTGCCGTCTTCATGCCATCTCGTTGCTGCTGCGATCCTTCCCTCCTAGACGAGGTTCCTGATGAGGCGGCCCTTGTTGGTTCCATTGTGGGCGCTGGACGAAGGCTGACCCCTGCCTGCGATGGACTCTGTGTCCTGTCTGGCCGCTGCTCGAATGTAGCGGTTTGCCTCCGGTCTCTGCGTTATATGTGATGACGGGTTTGTATTTCGTTGCCGTCCGCCTGTATCGCTCGACTTCTCTTCATCTGCTCTGGGGCAACCTTCCTCCGCGGTGTGGAACCACCATTTGCATCGCTCGCACCACGGCGTGTGTTTACACACAAACTTTATTCGCAGCACCTCCTAGCCAGCCTGATTGGCAGCTGTGGCTCAAAATTGCCTTCGGCTTCTTTCACGAGTTCAAATTTGAGGTTCATTAACTTTGGGCGCGTCCGGTCCTGCTCTGGCGGCTGGCTGTTGATTACGTGTCCCATAGCCGTCTCGACCATGCTCTCCATGTGAAACATCGCCCTCAGTGGAACTCTGATGGCGATCACCCAAAATTTTGTTTCGTCGTCCAAGCGCCTTCGTTCCTCCAGTTCTGCACGAGTAAGCCGCCACGGCTTGAAAAACATGCCGTATTCCACTCCTCTGATTGTCACGACGTCCTCCGCCTTGGCCACCATCAATTGGACTATCTCCTTTGACGGAGCTACGTAGGAGACTACGTTCGGTCCCTCCGCGTGGACCCTTCCTCTCTTCGTGCTCTGGTCGAACACCTATTGCCGATACCAGCCGTTCTCATATGCTCTTATGAGGTCTTCTCTGACTCTCATTGGGAGGTCTCTGGCTTCTCCTTGAAATATAATAGTTACTGTCCTCTCCTTTAGCAAATTCGTGGTCAATTCATCCAAACGGGTGTTAACCATGAATGTGCGAACACCCTCTTCCAGTACCCATTCGCCGTGGCAAAACTTCTCCGGCAGAACCCCATCGTCATAGCATTTGGAGATTAGTAATCTCATCCGGTCCTCATCCGATAGTGGAACGTCTGCGTGGCCGGGGAGGGGAGCGACCCCTCCCTTCTTGTTGTCTAGAGGGGCCCGCCTGTGCCGCCATAACTCCTGCAGTTTAACTCAGCTCCTTACTCTTGTTCTCGGTGGCTTCCACCTGAGAGATACTGTATGAAACACCGAATATGTTTACCCTACTAAAAAACTTGTTAAGTTGACCTCATCAGTGGCGGGCGCGAGCACGGCCCACACCCGTACACCAATCGCATCTGTACATTCTTCGCACCATCGTATACACACCAAGTGTAAGTGTTGAAGGGGAGCAGCCACATGGTCGATCTGTGTAGAACGCTCGGAAGATGCTGAGCACGATGACCAGTTCGATGTGGACATCATGGTGACGTCACCCGGCGATGGCTGTGCCAGTACCACCTGGCGGCACATAATTAGAGCGCCCCAGCGCCATCCACCGTACACTCCTGGGCCTTGAGTCCTCTTAGAGCGCTAAGCCCGTCTAGTGCCGCGCCCGAAAACCGGAACTGGTAACGCTGCGCTGTGTTAGCGCAAAATTAGCGCTGCAAGGGACTCGCGGCCTCTCCGAAACCTATGTCCTACATTTTGATCCCCGCTCTCTCTGTTTTTTTTTTTTTTTTTTTTTTTCCCCGCGACAGCATGTTATGTGATGCCATATCAACTGGTGCGTTCATGACATGATTTCCTTCGTTCTCTCTCTTCTCTCTCTTCTCTCTCCTCTCTCTTCTCTCTCTTCTCTCTCTTCTCTCTCTTCTCTCTTGCTCTACCCGCTTCTCCAGAATAAAACATAGGGTCATTATCACTTTATCTAGACTGAAAGTTGCCCAAATACAGCTATAACGACCGTACGTTCTATTCAGGGGAAGAGGGAGGGTTCAACCTCCTGATGAGTTGCTGACACTTCATGTGTGGAAACAGTCTGTCGCAGCCCCTCCCCGATTTATTTATATACTATTTGACCAGAGTGGGGCCCGGGACCACTTGCCCCGGCCGGGCCAAAAATGAATTAAAAAATAAAAGATTTTTTTTTTTTGGGGATAATTTGCAAAATACCCCCATAAGTTGAGATATATGCGAAAATGCCCCTAAAAGATGTGGGTAGAGCGGAATGCCCCTCTAACAAAAAAAATACTTTGTGAAATACCCCTAGCATCGGTTGGACCCCCATCTTTGCAATATACCCCTACCGGGTACCGTCCAACTTTGCAAAATGCACCCCCCCCCTAGTACTTGCCAACTTCTCCTGGGCGGCGCTATTGCAAAAGGCCTACCGGGCCCAAACGGGGGGAGGTCCAGATTGCAAAGTTGCACACCCACCTGACAGGGGCACAACGCAAAGATTTCGGCCCAAAAAGCCGCTCTACCCACATCGTTCAGGGGCATTTTGGCAAATATTTCAACTTATGGGGATATTTTGCAAATTATCCCTTTCTTTTTTGGAATTTATTTTTTAATTTGGCAAAGAAAAGAATTTCGATCCGACCCCGGGGCAGGGGCAAAAACAGGGTGCACAATCACACAAAGCGGCATGCACAAGGTCACGCGAAAGAGCAGAACCCGCAAAGAGGGATGTCCAAAAAGTATATAGCGTCATACACGTCCCATCCCATCGCCCCACCTTCGCACCGACAACCCCAAGATTCTCGTCTTGTCTGTTCAATGGTGCGTTTAAATTTTAAATTATTTTCCTTTCTTTCTTTCTTTTCTTTTTCTTTCTTTCTTTTCTTTTCCTTCCTTTGAGGGTTAATCCCACTTTCCCTTTTGTGATGTTAGCTGACTGAGGAGGTGATTCTGTCTCTAATTGGCCCTGTTCTGTTTTGATGCAGCCAGAATATGACCGAGTGGCAAAGCTATTTAACCCTCCATCAGCTGTGTACCCTGGGCAAATTGTTGTGGGAGCGGTAGACTGCGCGAAAGAGGTGTGTTGCTCTCTCTCTCTCTCTCTCTCTCTCTGTCTCTCTCTCGCTCTCTCACTCTCTCTCTCTCTCTTTCTCTCTCTGCCTCTCGTGTGTAAAAAGGATGGTTGGAAAAAGTGCGGAGGTCAGTAGATATGCCACTCACTATTCTAACGTGATTGGATTGGCATACAACAGAGATGGGGAGGGAGGAGAGAAGCAATATACGAATAGAATCACGACCTCACATGGACTCTGATCGGGGTCCCAAAGTGCAGGTCTTGATGATTGTGAGAGGGAGCAGAGCAACAATGGGCGAACACGATCACGACCTGAAATCGTTGTTGGACCGAGAGCGGAGTCGATCTTGATGTGTGCATGTCTTCTGCGCAGACCCGGCCAGCATGTGGCCTGGAGTCCTTGACGGACGATTGCTTTTTTTTTTGCCTTCTTGTTTGGGGGTTTGGGGGGGGGGGGGGGGGGGGGGG
>BFEA01001222.1:21093-33778 GCA_003427395.1 Chara braunii
GCCCTCCGAAAGAGGCCATGATCAACAAGACCTCCAGACGTATGATACAGGGTAGGATCGATGCATTCCAGGGGCCAAGCCGCGAAGTTGAATGCTGGTTGCTCACTCATTGTGCGGTAGAAATGGCGATGGTGAAAAGTAGCAGAAGAGTGTCGTGTATGCCAATGCTCTTGCAGCCTTTGGTGTGCAAAATGCATCGTCTGTCCAACATAAAAACGACCAGAAGGTAAATGAACAATTGCATAAATCACTCCTCAAACAGTGAGGGCTGCCCGGTAAACCGTAGACAGAGAGAGAGAATAAGACAACAAACGAGTGGCTGTGGCAAACTGTTTATATATATATTGTCACATTGTGAATCAGAGCGCAAAAAATGGGAAAGAAAAAAGGAAAAGGGAAAAAGGGGGAGGGGGAAGAGGTAAGGAAAGCTCCACCTGTTCATAACCTCTTACGTACAAGGCCAGCCACGTGGATGACAGGTTGAGCGCTGGCTGCCCCCATCCCCGTGTGTCACAAGGACCCACTTGCACGCAGCCAAAAGGTAAAGAGGTAAAGAAGGGGAGGAGGAAACCAAACCTGACATGGAAAGAAAGATAGGGAAAGAAAGATAATCCAATTATCACAAAGCAAATAACACATCCCACAAATCAACGTATCTTTTTTCTTTTTTTCTTTTTTTCTTTTTTTTCTTTTTTTCTTTTTTTCTCTTTTTCTTTTCTTCTTTTTTTCTTTACCTGCACCCACCTCGGCAGATAGGACAGCTACGGTGAGGATGATGTGGATGTTCACAAGGAGCGTTTCCCGTAGGAAAAGTGGACTACCAAGATTTATACAAAGATGAAAACAAAAATGCAAAACAAAACTATACCTGGGACTAACTTCTGACACTTGCTTGATAACTTAGGCTCAACATTAGTCTGCATGCCCTCTGAGTGAGACCATGAGCCAATGCTGATCCTAACCCTCAGCAGAGTCGGTCCTATCTAATCTCAAACTTCCCGCCCATCATCCATCTTACACACCTATGGCTCCAGCACTTGGTGAGCATCTACAACAACTACTCTATCAAAGAGAATACCCAGAGATGACCTTCAAAAACAGACATAGGTGAGTGCAACAACATCTCTCACCAACCCTCAGGTTCTTTTCCAGGTTTCATAGTTCGTTCAAAAACCCTCATTATTCCCTTTTTACCTTTCCTTACACAAGACATAGGGCTAGCCAACCCAACTTATGGATGTGACTGACCTGCCAATTTATATGACTAGGCCACACCAACTTATGGTGTCCGAGTCTGGTAACACAAATATACGTACGCATAAGACCAAACCACACCAACTTATGGTGTGACCAATTTCTGCAAAACGATCGACATAAGGCGTATGACCGAGCCGCACCAACTTATGGTGAGGCTGGTCAGCCTGAACGTTCGGCATACACATAAAACTGAACCTCCTCAACTTATGAGGGGCCAACCTATGCGTAAACAACAACAAAAGACATATGACCAAACACAACAATTTATGTTGTGCCTTACCAGACTATACAGCGACATATAGCATAAGATTAGGCTGCTCAACTTATGAGTAGTCTAGCTCTGCCTAAACAATAACAAGCGCGTGTGACCGAACAACCCGCAACTTATGCGTTCGCCCGGCCTCTGCAACACAACTACATCCAATAGATAGAATCACAACCAAATTTTGTCTTCAGGGGAGTGGTCAGATCACCCCAACTTATGAGGATCCCCACCCAAACGTCAGTTATGTTTAGAAAAAGGAAATATCCAAACTTTATATACCTCTCTGCTTTCGTGTTATCAAGGGCATAGGACCAACTACCCAACTTATGGATGAATCAGTCTGCCCAAAGTTACCACACCATTTTGTATTGTTCATCTTTCTTCCCTCTGCTTTGTCTGCTACCGGCTTATATGGCTGGATCTCCCAACTCATGGCGTCCAACCTGCCATGAATATACATAATAAATAATGTATCACTTTGTAAGTCCTGATTCTCTTAGTGACGACGGCTCATGACTTGACCACACCAACTTATGGTGCGAATAGTTTTGCCTGAAACAATAAACATAAGGCATAGGACTGATCCACACCAACTTATGATGTGGTTAGTTTCTGCCTAGACAATCGACATAAGGCGTATGACCGGGCCCCACCAACTTATGGTGAGACTGGTCAGCCTAAACTTTCGGCATACACAAAGAACAGGACTACCTACTCTTATGAGGAACCCAACCTTTGCCTGAACAAACGACGAAAGGCATATGACCAGGCACAACAACTTATGCTGTGTCTGGCCAGCCCATACAATTACATACAGCGTAGAACTAGGCTACCCAACTTATGGGTAGTCGAGCTGGCCAAATAACAAGTAAAACAAGTGCGAAAGACTGAGCAGCCTGCAACTCATGCGTTAGCCCAGCCTCCGCAACATATTTGACAGCTCTGTGTTTTCTGACTTCACACTAATAATCTTGATTAAATCAATACATAGTTACCAGTTTACTTTGCAAAATAGTGTCCTGAATTCAAACAAGTAAAGAATAACAGTTATCTTTTTCAGTCATACTTACAGTCAGGCCAATAGCACTAGGATAATGTAGTTTAATGATAGGATCAGACACGTAAATCGAGGGTTATACCTGAGTGTTCCCTGCCTCCAGAACCCCGCCTGGGCTCCGGCAAAGCTTCCGCAATCGGTGGGGCAACCTCCCACAGAGGCCTTGGCGAGGATCTACGGGTTGCAATCCCGCCTGCCGCCTTCCTCTCGGCACCAAAAAACTAGACTTAGACTTAGAAAGGCAGAAATTGAATAATTCAGACTCTCAGATGGGTGCCCTCAGACTCGCGTGAGAGGGCCTTGACGCCTTGTTTCGCCTGAGGGCCCCGCAATGGTGGCCAGGAAAAACGCAGCAGCAACCAGTCCAACCCTCGACCGGATACAGCGCCAACAGCCCCTTGACTAACCTCCAAGTCACAGCCGCGGTTAAGTAAGGTAGCAACACCAAGCAGTAATTCCGCCAGGCGCAGTGGATCACAACATCACTCAGTGATGTATAACACGTATTGCTTCGCACAACAAATGCCCTGGGTCCATGCACAGCAAAAACTCAGTGACACAGCCTAGAAAAATCCCGTTTAAATAGAGCACACCCCTCCCTTGCTCTATTCGAGGCGCAGGCGAAACACAGCGAGTCAAAACACATCGCCCACAGCAGTCGTGCACAGTATCAAGGCCCCACAACAATGTTCAGCAGCAGTGCACAACAGTACTCAGCGACCGCGCACAGCCATACACAACTACTACTCACAAGTCGATCAAAAGAAGTGATTAGTCAGCTGTACACAGTCTGTCGCCCGGATACATCGTCTGCCACCTTGTCTTTCAACTGCTGCTCATTCACACACACCGAAGACACAATCCGCAGTTACCATACTCCGACATACACTGTGAAACCCGCTTTCATGGTAACGACGAGCCGGCGAGTCTCTGCACAGCAATCATATCGCGATACGTAAGGCCACGGCAAAATCTGACAGCTCGCGGCTTTCCACTAGCTGCCTCGCGTAATAGTACGGACTACACACCAGTCGACAACCCCGTCTGCACCACACAGCTAACCGGTTGTAGCCTTGTTCTGCAGCGACCGGGCGTGCCTGCGTCTTCCTGTTAGACCCTAGGATCAGCATGCTCCCGACGTTCGTGTGCAGGTAAGTTTTGCTAAGTCTCTTCCCCTCCCTGCGTATCATACCTCAAGCGCGATCAGATCTATGCAGTTGGGAGCCAATACAAACTGTGTCAGCCGGGTCTGTGAGCAGCATGKSCGCCARCTGCAAGTAGTGCACCAGCTTTACACCCACAGCTTATTGGCAGGCTACGAATTGACCACCCCTCCCGTAGATGTAAACAGCAACGGCCGCAGCAGCACTTTGAACGCCACGTCATCCCATTCGTCATGCCCCCAACTGCCTTTGAAGTTCGTCATCCACCAAGAATTTCACCCCTGATAATGAAAACAAAAAGCCCCCAGCAGCCAGGGCTCCTGACTCTATTCTCGGTCGGATYCATGACTCACCCCCAACATGCCTACCATGTACAAGCTGTACATAGCCATGATCACCTAGCCACCATAGAGAAAACAAACCCGGTAGGACCCACAAACGAGCTTGCTGCACTTTGACACCAATCCGCTTTTCGATTCATCCCACGATGGTCGTCTTCCAGCGTATGCGCCCCTCCCCCGGCTGCCAACGCCAGGTAAGTCTACAACTCTACGACTGGTCTCAGGCTACTCCCGCTCGTTTGCATGAGCAACCAATCGAACTGAATCTTCCACCATATTATGGGCGGATACATTGCCAGAATTTTATCCCCGTAATAACTCACGGTCCGACGCCACAGATCGGCTTTCGGTTCACCCTTCTCTGCCTGTTCCGAGGTAGGGGCCCTCCCTCTCTCTCTCTCTCTCTCTCTCTCTCTCTCTCTCTCTCTCTCTCTCTCTCTCTCTCTCTCTCTCTCTCTCATGTGCGCTTGGGCCTGCTCGTTACAGTGGGAAGATCGTTACTGGGTTGCCTGCTAGAGCACGGCCAGGCGCATTGGCCTGACAAGCACGACGATGAGCAACTTCAAGCGCGACTACTGGCGGCATAGACTGTATGAACAGGCCTTGTGGCGAAGCACTCCACATTCAAGATTGTGGTTGCCATGACGAGCTTGGATGCGCTGCTATAGGCCTCACTCCGCTGCTCTCCAAGTGCATAGGATGAGACCAGACCTCCTGTTAGAATATCACAGAGCCTTCATACAGATTCAGAGTGACTCTCCCTCTCTGTACGGCCCAGGTACCTGCTCATTTGTTTGATCTTTGCGCCTGCCGCTATATGGATGAATCTTGCCCCCGACAGTGGAAAGATGCATCCGCCAGACTCCCACGCGCAACCTCCAGCACTGATACCGCCCAGATTGATGTCCGTTTGGGAGAACTGGCGCGGCCATCAGATCCGGAGCATGCCAAAACCCCCAAAACGCATCTTGTCTTGCTCGATTTCATGGAGGAAGGAGAGAGATACATGATTTTTTAGCTGTAGTGATTTCTTCCTCCTCCCTTCCCGACTACTCGCGCACCCTCTTTTTCTTCTAACTCTTATTCCACTAATCCAACAGCAAAACTAACCTTACCATGCAACTCGCCCGGGGTCAAAACCATTGGGGTCAAAACCCCGGGATCGTATCTTTCCTTACTCAAATCTGTTCACGAACGAGGGAGATATGTCTATTTCATCTTTTTTTTTTCCCCCCCCTCTTTTCCTTCATACCTCAGTGCAGCCCATTTTTCTTCTACCTCCTCATCCCCTTCTCCATCAGCTAAACGGCCTCCACCAATCAACTCGCCCTGCCATAAAACCCCCGAAACGCATCTTTCTGTGCCTGATTCTGTTAAGAATCAAGCGTGCTATGTGCTTTCTYCTTCACCATAGCTACTCTCCCCGTGGCCTTCATCCCCATCGTCGGCTTGATACTTAACGCAGCGCCTGATAGCAGCCGGACCCACAGCGTCATCTAATCAGCCTCCAACTTTCCTGTGGGATACTTCGGAGGGAATCAGCAACTGAGTGATTTAAGTAGTCTTCCGCCCCTATACCCAAGTCCAAGGAAAGAATGGTACGCCAGTGGCGCTGCAGCCCCGAGTCGTGGTGAAGCCGGTCCCGGTGCACACCTTAGTGGCGTTGGGAATTTTGAAGACCGAGGTGGGGACCAGTTCCGCGTGCACAGCTGTGCACGGTCTGCGGCCTCCACCACAGCCCCTTCTGCCGCCCCGCCCTGGCACGGTTCGCCTCTTCCCGGTGTCAACGGCCATGCTCACACCCCTACATTGAAGCCGGAATCTGCTGAGAAGTGCAGCACAACTCACTTGCTGGATCAATCAGCCCCGAACCGGATGATGCTGAAATTTGCAGCCTATGCTCGGCCGACATAGTGACTCCGTCACTGCAATGAGTAGGAGGGCGCTGGCCTGCTGCAACAGCTGCAGCGCATGCCTGGGTGGAGCGGACACTAGTGCATATCTTGGTGCCATGGTGGTATCAGCAAATATTCAAATGAATACTACGAAAACAGAAGTGTAGGGGGTTCCATGTGACCAGCTGGCAACAGCTGCGTGCCTCCCCACTGTGCCTTGGGCCGCTCCGCCCTGGCACAGTACACCATCTTTCTGGCCCCAACGGGCATGCTCACACTGCGCCCCAAATCCGCAAAATATGCAGATCTGGGACAGGTCAATCTGAAGTTTTGGGCATGGACAGGTCACACTACTGTACCTTTTCAGATGGGACAAGGCCCGGGTTGTCCGCGGTAGCAGCGACTTGGTATTTTGCTGGTCGCACAACACCACCCACAATCGGTGCAAGAGCTGTTGACCGTGAATTCCCCTTGTCCCTCGGCCACACAGGCTGCCTGTCAACAGGCCCACAAATGGTACATTTAGGACTTTGGCGAGTCTGTGTGACCCGTCCTGCGCCTCGCAGGCCCCGACGGGCATACTCCCCCTCAACCCTTTGCACAGCAGACCGGGGTTGGCGGACGCTGAACTGCCACACAGGTTTCTTCCGCCTCGTGGGCTAATCACCTTCCAACTAGCATGTATGATGGGCTCTTCGGCCCGTGCTTCAACGGTTCATGCGTGGGGTCACGGCCGGTCCTGAGACCGGTAGCGGACCACGTCCCGTAGTGGGATACGATACATAATGAAAAAAAAAAAAAAAAAAAAACAAGAATAATAACAATTCTAGAGAAGAATTTAGGAAAAAGCGGCTAGGGGGAGGGGAACCGCCGGAACCGGGCCTCGGTCCTGCCTGTTGGGCCCGCAGTCAGACTCCCCAGCAAAACCTAGGGGGATAGTCCCGCGGGACCCTCAACCCCTCAGGTTTTCGCCAAAGTACGCTCCTTCGCTCCTCTGCTGCTCGCTTCGATCCCGGGGTCTGCTGCTTGAAAGTCTAGTGCTATAACCAATAGGGCTAAGCCCAAGCCTGGTTGCAGAAGACGCAGCCGCGCGTATGACGAGCAAACCGCAGCAGTCCTGGGCCTGTAGAGGTGCACCAAGGCTGCTGCTCATGCTGTTGTCTGAACCCACGGCCCAATGCGCGCTTCTGCTGGCTTAGAGGCAGGCTGTACTCGGCCCACCGTGCGCGAACTCCCGCAATGCCACGACCATCAGGCCCAGGCTGCCTCTTTCTCGGGAGACCGCCCTCCTTCTTGGCTTTGGCAACGACTTTTACTATTGATGGGGGGCACGGTCAGCCCAGTGCCTGCGTAACTTCACACAGTGCGGCGCCACAAAGTCGTTATCAACAGTGCTAGTACCTAAGGTCGAGACAGACTATTGCAAACATCAATATAAGTTGTTGCCGTACGGCACGCGGGCCTACCAAAATACATCAAGGCTACTCCTCTGCCCACGGATCAGGCTCACAACTGCCAACCTATGACGCCCGCTGCCCATGGGGCCTGGCTCCGTCCACGACTGCCAACCTCCCGCATCTACCACGCGGAGGTCACCGCTTGCGCTCTACTTTCTCTCGCACGTCCCAATTACTATTCAAAGCAACGCCACTCCCGACAACGCAAGCCATGTGAATGCAGATGCACCATGGTCACTTCAATAAGGGAAAAACTCTCCTTGTTTTAATTAGAGCTAAAAATTTTACCAGCGGAAACGCCGACTCTGTAACATCAAGAATAAAAATCATCACGCGCGCCTCGAAACTGCGCGCCCACACACTCTCTACTTCCAGTCAACCATTCAGTCAACGCGAGCTAGACACAACCGCGACTCCGCGCGGTACACTCAAATTTTGAACAAACCTTATCTTCTGTCACTTGCAAAAACCAGGGCGGATACCCTTATAAGGGTATTCGCGCCGACAACGCAACTGCCATATAAACGCAAATCCACATACGTAAAATTTGCGGAAGTACGTGCTAGTGTGAGGGCCTCGTTCCACTACTCGCCATCCGCCACAAACAGTGGCGAGACTTGGCGAGACCCAAAAGTGCATTTTTCTGGAGGAAAACGGCTCTTGGTTCCATTACATTGCCGCTGCCATGTGCGCTGTGGTTGCTGTCCCGGCCTGCTCCCCGGACTGTGGCAGATGGCAAGCGAATGGAACGGCGGCGGCCTTCTCTTCACCATGTACTCGGACAGGAAATCAGGGCCTCGTTTCACTACTCGCCATCCACCACGCATGGCGGATGCGACTTCGTTCCACTGCATCGCCGGTAGCCACGAAATGGACGCTGTCAGAATTTGAGTCGGAAATCACTTGGCGATAGGTCGCCAAGGCTTTTTTCTTTTTCTGCTTGCAACGACTCTTTGTGGAGGGCGTTACTCCTCACCCCTCCGCGAAATGCTTCGTGTGGCCATTTCCCCTCACTAGCTGGGGTTATAATTTGCTGAATCAGATAACAACATCAACAACAACAACAATACATAAATGACTAAGTGGTCATGTATGAGCATAGAGCCCGAATACACTCATAATTTACCCAACTAGAGCAAAAAGACTAACAAGTCATCATAGAAACCCATAGGCCATACCATTATAGTATCAAAGTCACTCCTGCTGGTCTGGTGCCATGTTTGTCTGCTTGCGTCCGATCTGTCCAACTGTGCTTGAATGTCCGGTTGCTGGTGTCTGACCGTCTATTTGACTATCTCTCATTCTTTCCAATTTTTCCCTTCAGCAGCAGTCCTTCCTCCCAACTTCCTTCTGTTGCAGCCTCATTCAGAAATGGGCAACTATCATTATCAATAATAATAATAATAATAATATAATAATGATAATAATAAATATAATTGTAAGATGATATTATTCAAAATGCACAGTCACGTTGGAAGTCAGATCACATCACAGTGTCCAGAGAGCAGCACTGCACCAATATATCACCAATGAAGAAATCGTGACCCTGAAAACCCAAGATTACCGAGAGTATGCTCTCACCACCACCAACACACGTATTCAGTCTCTTCTTCCTACTTGGCATTCAGTGCCCAGCCTAGTCCCTATACTGCCAATATCTGCCTACTAATTGACAATGCAATAGTCGACGTCATCCGTCAACGGAATACTAGAGGACGTTGACCGATGTAGGTCATTCTCAATGCCAGGTACGCGCCCTCCAATCATCATCATCATCTTCCTTCTCTTTCTCTTTTTTTCTCTCTCACACACATTCATGCTGTGGCTCTGTGCCGGATTAGTTCCTCGAGCTTACAGTCATCTATCTTTCCGTCTGCGTTTTCTGTCTATGTATTTAATTGCGTATCTGACTGTGTATAGGTCTATGTGTCTTTCTTGTTTGTCTGCTTGCATTTGCGTCTGTCTATTGTAGTTCGTCTATTTGTCTGTGTTTTGTCCGTTGTGTCTGATATTCTTTGTTTGTATGAAACATTATCCATCCACTCGCAGTAGTGCATGTAGATCCCAGGCTCAATCTGTAGACCTGTCATCTATAGGTCTTAGCAGGTCTCGGGAATCATATCTGATACAACCCTTAAGAGATCAAAGGTCGTAGCTACTACAATATCGAAGGCCGAGTTCACAGACCTTCGGAAGGTCCGGAAGTGTTCGTCATTCGTTGCATGTAGCAGAACAAAGACAGGCGGACATGCGTGTAGGCTGCCATGCTGAGTCTGCGGTACCCAGTCCCGATCTCATCAAAGTCCAATCCAACAAGAACAAGGTAATCGTGAAAACTGGACTTGAAAAATAGTCCAGTTTGCAAAAATGCAACTATTTTTTCTGAAAAAATAATTTTCCATTGGCTAATATAGTTGAAATAATCGGCTGTTTTTTTCTTCTTAAAATAATAATTATTTTAAAATTCGAAAAGGCCATGCAGTAGAGACTTCCAAGAAAAATATTTTTCTCCAAGTCCACTTTGTTTTCAGCTTTGCACTTTTCGTCTCTTCTCATTGTATGTATCCGGTCTCTTAAATCAGACACTAGGATATTCTGGCACAACAGGTATAGCTCCCAACAATGGACAGGAGCGGCTAGAGGAGGAGCTACTACAGGGAGGTGCTTATAATACTATGCCTAGTGTTAAACCTCCCTCATTTTGTCCAAGGGCTATCGGCAGATGGATGGACAGACATACAAACAGACAGACTGACAAACAGACACTCACAAACAGACAGATACACAGACAGACAGAAGCCTCTCAACTTTAAAATGTAAAATACGTAGATCACCTGATCCCTTTCCGTTTTCGAATTTAGAACTCACAGGCCCCTTTCAAACTTCAAAATGTAAAACTCACTGATGTTGTTCCTACTTCTACATAGACAGTCCGCAGACCCTTCTTCGTTGTTTTTTTTCCCCCTCCTTAAACCACCAGTACTTGGCTCAGCTATTGATGTCGAGCCTAAAAATACCATACGCGCCATATTTTGTCGAGCCTGAAAAGAAGAGGCCCGAGCACATGGAAAAAGGGGGAGGTACCGGTACCGCCCTGTATGAAACATGCGTGTTGGACCTCCTGCCAGCATGCGGGATACAAAAGGATATGTTTTCACTCCCGAAAAACGAAAAAAATCAAGTTAAAAAAAAAAGTTGTCTCGCCCCCATTTTCCTTCTTCCACCTGCCAGGCACGTAACCCACAAGCTTGAATGGGACTCCTTGGTCTAATTTTGAAGTTGTGTCGGCTAGATGCATCCAACCCTGAACTGCACCATATACATCGCTCTGTTGTGGCACTGTTGGCCCTACACTTTTCAGTCCCTCTGCCTTCTAGCACAGGGATTCGTAATAGCCCTCTCCGGCCTTCACGGTGCACCACCTGTCACAGGGTGCTCAAATCAGGCAAGCAGGCAAACCAACTGGGAGGTGACAGGCAGGAAGGTAGGCGGGAGGGTCGGCGGGCAGGCAGTCAAGCAGGCGGGCGGGTCGGTGAGCAGGCGGGCAGGCAGGCGGGGGGCAGGCAGGCAGGTGACAGGCAGGCAGGCAGGCAGGCAGGTGGGCAGGCAGGCGGGCGGGCATGCAGACTGAATGACAGTTGGTTTGAAAATGGGCCGATAAAATTATCGGTCCGGTTAAACCACCGGTCCCCCCACATTGAAAAATCGGAGGGACCAGTAGGGACCAGTAGCACCTACTGCTATGGGYTACCGATAGGACTGGGTAGAGAACTGGCTCGATCAATCAATCAGTCAATCAATCAAACAATYAATCAGTCGATCGGTCAATCAATYAGCCAATCAATCAATCAGTCAAAAYTRGACCTGGTTTTGCATATCACCCCCCCCGCCTTCTTCCCTCGCCACAACTGTCGCCCCTCCGGGGGGCACCTTTCGCCCTCGCCGCAGCTGCAGCCCCAACCCCGCCACCTTCCACCCTCACCGCGGGTGCCTCCGCCCCCATCTTTCGCCTTCCGCCTCCGCCCGACGCCGCCTTCCGCCTCCGCTCGACGTCGCCTTCCGCCTCCGCTCGACGCCTCATTCCGCCTCCGCTCGACGCGGCCTTCCGCCTCTCTGCAGATGCCGCCCCTCCATCTTCCACCTCATCACCGTCTGCACCTTCCCTTTTCCTGTTGATTGGTTGATTGATTGATTGATTGATTGATTGATTGATTGATTAATCAATTGCTTGATTGATTAATTGATGAAATGTCTAACACAGTTTGTTGATTAAATGGCCATGGCTGACAATGTGCATGTCCGCAGTTGATTACGAAATCGGATAGATAAAATTATCGGTCTAGTTTTGTACATTTGGCAAAACCAGACCAATAATGTGCATGTCCACAGTTGGTTACAAAATGGGATAGATAAAATTATCTTTCCGGTTTTGTACGTTTGGCAAAACCGGGCCGATACAATTATCGGTCTGGTTTTGCACAATTGGCAAAACTGATCCGGTTTTGTATGTTTGGCAAAAGCGGACCGATAAAAATTATCGGTCCGGTTTTGTATGTTGGACAAAACCGAACCCGTACTCCACTCTGCGGCATGTTCCCCCCCCTTTCCACCATCACGACGACTGCTTTTCCTCCTCCCACCCCCCACCGTCTTCAACCCTTGCCACGGATGCCTCTCCCCATCTCCCGCCTTGGCCCCACCTTCCGCCTCAGCCGGCGCGGCCTTCTCCCCTCACCGCGGTTGCCGCCCCACCCCCTGCCGCCTTCCGCCATCAACATGGCTGCCTCCCCCCATCTTCCGCCTCCGCCCGACGGGGCCTTCCCCCCTCGCCGCAGCTGCCCCCTCCCCCCCCCACCTTCCACCCTCACCACAGCTCCCTCCCCCCATCTTTCGCCTTGCCCCCTCCTTCCGCCTCCGCCCGACGCGGCCTTCTGCCCTCACCACAGCTGCCACCCCACCCCCTACCGCCTTTCGTCCTCGCTGCAGCTGCAGCCCCACCCCCGCTGCCTTCCGCCCCGCCACGGATGCCTCCGCCCCCATCTTCCGCCTTCCACCTCCGCTCAATTTCGCCATCTGCCCTCGCCGCAGATGCCACCCCCGTCCATCTTCCACCTCATCATCGTCTGCACCAGTCAGTGTTGTCACGCGGGGATCCCCGGGCCCCAAGCCGGGGTGGGGGTTTCACCCCCCCAACCCCACCGCGGGGATCTCCGATCCCCGGCCCCTCCAAATTAACCCCGCACGTGCCCC
>BFEA01001222.1:43803-60461 GCA_003427395.1 Chara braunii
TATATATATTTTTTTTTTTTTTTTGGACCTTCTTTGGTACTTGCACGGCCAGGCCCCCTCGACAAACAGGGTGACCCAGGTGGACCGACATGCAGCCTACTGTTTTTGCACTCTGCGAAAACGACGAGAAAAAGAAAGCCTTCCTCCCTCCTATCGCCCCGTCCACGCCACTCTCCTTCCACCGGCTACGCAGTTCCCCCTCGGCCCCGCCTTTCCCCTCACAGTGAAAGCTCGCCATCGATCCCCTCTTGCCGCCTTTGCCCCCCCCAATCAAGAAGTCATTTCAAGCATCCAACCTGTGAGCACTGAGCGGGAAAGGYTTGTCTATGTACCTCACCTACAATGCTGGCACGGGTCCTTTCGAGAAATCCTTTCTAGCCTAACAGGGGTCCAATATCGAATAATGCACGGAAGGCTTGTCTATGCATCCCACCTCAGTGTCAGACTCCAACTACTTTCTAAATAAAAATGACATTTGTGTCCAACATTTTATAAAATAAACATTTTATTTGCTTTGCGCCAGACAATGTTGAACGGATGTTATTATGGTTTGAGTTATTTTATTTTTTCGTCTAACGATTTTTCTGATTTTCTTTCCATTTTCCCTGTCTCCACCTCCTTACTCTAGTTGTCAAGGGTTGTGCTTAGTGTTTCCACCTTCACTTCCAAATTCCCCCGCTCAATCTTTGTCTTTTCTATCTCAGCTTTCAAACTTTCCACCTCCTTCTCCATCCTTGTCCACTGCATATCCTTTTTCTCTTCCCTTGCTCTTAATCTTTGAATCTCCTTCAAAATTTCAGGAACATGGCTTGCCACCCCTTGCGTGAGCAATTCTGTCTTCTCCCTTATCCTGTCTTGGAGTTCCTGAATGAGGATCTCCAATTCTCTTCTCTTTCCTTCCTCCATCTTTTCTAACTTATCGGCCACTTCAGCTTCCCCTTCATGGAACCATTCACAATCTTCCCTAAGCATTTCATGTAAACGGATTAATAGGTTTACATCAGAAGTCAATTTGGAACTGACCACAATTTCAGAGAGTAGTATCTTTTCCAGTTTCACGCTCCAGGGCGCGTCTGAAGGCAACTCCTTTTCTTTTAACAAGGTCACAGCTTGATTCCTCCATTCCTTGTTGTTTTCCTCTCTCTTCTGCCTCTCTTTCTCTGTCAATCTCGTTGAACCTTGTTCCTTTGGAGGTTCCCTCGAGGTAGCTGTTTCAACATTTTCTGACGGTCCAGCCTCTTCGACTTTCTTCTCATCCTTTTCCTTTCCTTTTCCTTCTTTCATTTTCTCTCCTCCCTTCTTCACCTTTCGAGGCATGCCACTGCCTTTCATTTCATTCTCGATGCGCTCCTCCATTGAGCCACTTCCACCTTGAGCCCTAGCCTCGTCACCCTCCTGTTGAGGAGATGTGTCGCCTCCTTTATTATCTTTCTAAGTTTTTTTTCTCATCCTTTCTTCTCTCTTGTCAATCCACAATCCCTGTTCCTGAAGTAGTTGTTTCTTCTTTTGTTGTTGTACCTCCAAGGGATAAGCCTTTCTCATCTTGACAAGGAAACCTTCCCAGGTATTCGATTCCTCCCTGACCTTTTTCACTGCCTCATATTCCCTTGACGCTATTTTCTTCATCGGTTGTTCTAACTTCTTCTTTTCACCCCACCTTCTTTTTTCTGCACAAAGGTTGATACTGTCCTCGAAGTCCTCCAAGTTTGTACCATCGAGGATGACATCATCTTCGATCTCATCTCTCGTCAAATCGTCATACTTAGCCCACATTTCAGCCTTGAAGGTCATCCACCAGATAGTCGGAGGCAATCTCATCTATTACGTCGTTGCACTTTCCCAATCCTGCCACCTTCTGCAACATGACCTGAGTGTCTCACTCCCTATTGAAGGCATATTCTTCAAACTCCCTTATGAATACCCTCAAATTGTCCCGGACCCTTTTTTGTAGATCGACATCCCTTGGGAATCCTTTGTTACCTGYTGCATCCTCTTTCGTYCTTCTCTCCYAGGAGTTGTCCTCGAAGGACCCGCCACCCCTCCCTTCTGTGACAWGGYTGCCTGCTTCACGGGTCACGCCTGCACACAGAAAAASAAAAGGGAGTGGCAGATAACAGGCCGAGTCAGCAGTCRGTTAACAATATAATATTCGCAAAGGAAATGCCATGACAAGTTCCTACAAGATCATCASGTTTTTCCTTTCCAACTTTTATCAACTCACCTCTTGTCTCATCTTGAATTTCTTCAGCCTAGATCCTGAGATCCAATCTTTCCTTGGTGTTCCATCCATTTCTTCAAGCTTATGGGCTCCATGATTTCCTCGGCGTCTGACTCTGAAGGGTCCCAACCATCTTTTGTACAGTTTCCTTGACCATTGTTTTTCAAGTACGGAGTCATACAATAGCACTATATCTCCGATCTCCAATAGTTCTTCTTGTACGCGCGAAGATTTATCCCATCTTTTTTTGTCCTTCCCACGACTGTCAACCACTCTCTCCGCTGCTTCCTGAATCCTTTCTTCTGTGATATTGACTTGCCTAGCTCTGATGTCAAGTAAGTCCTCAAGAGGCAGGTCATTTTCAAGATCCTGTCTTCGCCAAGTCTTCAAGAAACTTTCTATCGAAAAAGTGGCGTGTCTTCCATACCACAAGGTTGCAGGGGTATAACCTGTGGTTCTCGTGACCGTGATGTTCTCGACAAAGAACACTGTTCGCAGGAACTTCGGCCACAGGTTTGGCTTCCCAGCTGTCCACTTTGCTAGCAAATTAGTGATAGAACTGTGTCCCATTTTAAGAGATGTATTTGCCTGAGGATGTGCCCTGGTCGTATACTTGGCAATAACTCCAAGATCGTCAAACAGTTCCTTCACTTCTCCACACGTAAACTCAGATCCCTTGTTCATTCTAAACTCCACCACGAAAGGATATCGGAGGTAATACTCTTTGATGCATTCGGCCAAGACTGCTCCAGTCTTGGTCCGGATGACCTTTCCATCAACAAATTCTGTAAGATTATCTCGGACATTAAAGATATAATTATAACCTTCAAGTCCCAATAGCATTGCCAGGAGATCCAGGTGGATCACTGCCCCTACATCCTTCATATACCTTGGATGTAGAGGTTTCTTGTATTTGATTGGAGACCTGATTTGGCAATGGACGCACAACTTGCAGTACTTTCGAATCATCCCGTACATACCCTCCCAAAAGTACAGTTCGATCACCTTCTTGATGGTAGTGACAAAATTCTTGTGACCACCTACGGGTCCGTCATGAAGAGCTGCGATGACATCGATTTGCCGATTCCTGTCACAAATGACTCTCCTGGGAGGTCCTATTTTATCCCTGATGAAGAGATGGTCTCCCCTCAGTATGTAGTGATCTCTCATACGAAGATTTTTTTCACTAACATCCCTTTCTCGCTTATCCCCGGAGAGAAGAAGTCGCATTTCTAGGTGAAATCCGTCATATTCCTCTTCCCRGAAAWCTTYTGAGATCTCACCTTGTTCAAACTCTTCTCCTTTCATYYMTTCATCAAACTCGAGATCATCCTCCARCACTATCTCGTCTRCCTTTACTATCTCTCCTTCATTSTCRGTCTGAACTTGCAGGAGTGAGTTGACAAGATARTGCACTCTCCCCATCGTCWGCACGTGYTGATCTACCTGCCTTGTTCCAGCCTCWATTRTTAYTGGATCATCATTCAATCTGTAAGTSTCTGCCAAWGCCAAYTCCTCCATCAATTCTCMATTYCTTTCTCCCCATAGGTCTTCTTCAACGAAAGRTTTCAACACTAATCCTTCRATTTTYACAAAAGTTGTTGGTGYAAACCACATGGACTTCCCTCTTCTTGCCTTCTTATCATTRACACTTAGTTTCTACGAGTTCACATGAAGCTGCATATCATATTCATCCAGAAATCCATCTACTRGCGGTGTTTCTTCCTTGGCATCTCCARGCTTCTCTCATTYTATCCTGCTTAACCCATCARCCATGTTCTTGTTCCCTGAGATATGTTCCAACTGAAAATCGAMYACCCAGATGTACGTGAGYCACYTGGCGATTGTAGGATCCGTGGGTGAAAAATTCTTGAGGGAATACACAAGGGCGGTCGGATCTATTCTCAGGACAAACCTTCTCCCATAGAGATAGTGCCTAAAGATACGCAGGCAGTGCAGCACGGCCAAAGCCTCCTTTTTGAATTGAGAGTAGTTCCGCTTAGTAGTATTGAGGGTTCGACTCTCAAAACGCAAAGGTTTTTTCTTTCCTTCAAGGTCTGAGTTTATTAGAACTCCTCCCAAAGCGGTGGGTCAAGCATCAGTCTCTATGATAAAGAGCTGCTCTGTAAGAGCTTCATAGTCAAGGGCCCCCAACACAAGACCTCCTGCCTCAAATTCCTTCTTCAAACTTTTCCCCACTTGTTTCTGCTTCTCTCCCCATTCCCATTCCTGATTCTTTCTTACCAACCTCCTTACATGTTCCGTTTTAGCAGCAAACCTTTCGATGAAAATTCTCCAGAATCCACACGTTCCAAGAAAACACCTTACTTCGCAAACGTTTGAAAACGGCGTAGGCCACTCAAGGATTTTGTTTGTTTTCCTGGTGTCTGGACGACGACCTTGCTCATTGCATACAAAGCCCAATATAGTGGCCTCTCTCATGCAGTGTCTGGATTTAGCTCCGCTCGTCGTAAGGTTATACTCTTGTAACAAATCAAGCATCTTTCTGAGATCATTGGCATGATCCCAGACAAACTTCCTTATGCCAAACGCAACCTCTCGCTCATCTTTCACCATCGGGCCTTTTACAGCAAGATCATCAATGTACGGCTCAGTAATCTGTGGACTGATTGACTGCATAACTCTCACCATACTCCTTTGCACCATGGCTACCGCGTTCGTTCATCCTCGGGGTGCCATATTCATGTGAATCAATCCCCTTGGAGTATGCATTGTCGTTATCGGCCTATCGGTCGGGTACACTGGGAATTGGTCGTAACCAGAGTACAAGTCTATGAGCGAGATAATAGAACTTCCAGCACAGACTTCAGAGAGCTGATCAGCGTTAGGAAGCCCTCCAGCACCCGTAACCGTCACAGCGTTCAACCTTTGCAAATCTTGCACCCACCTGAGTACTCCATTTGGCTTGATGAAGCAGAACCATGGTGAGGCATAAGGTTCACTAGAAAACCCTGCTACGTGAAAACCAATCTTTCCGTCAAGGTATTCTACTACCCTTCTCTGATCATCAGGATTTGGGTACCTGACTCCTCTAATATTCCAAGGTTGATGTGGGACTGTGTGGATCCGGATCATCCCTATCTTGTCCACATTCAACCTTCCTCTCTGCTCATCGTTGAAGGCATAGGCGCAATGCTTATCCTTCATTAAGTCAATTACCAATGCCTTTTCCTCCTAGGTCAAGAACTCAGGTTCCCCAAAAATCAAATCTTTCTCAGTCTCTTTGTGAATACGACAGGATGCTGCTCCCCATTTATCTTTCATTTGCCTAATCAATTCTCTTTCCTGCTCATAGTACACTCTTTTTCATGCGTTACTAAGACTGGGACAGGGTGACTTTTTTTGTCTACCTTCTTGTACCTCCTTTTTCCCCCTTGCTTGAGCCCACCCCTAAAAAGTGCTGATTGCAGGTTTGGGCATACGGTCCCTGCACTTTCTCCTCTCGAGGAGGCGGTCTGTATACCAATTTCATCCTTCCTCCTTCAGTGTAATCATATAGCTTGTCAGCCAGTGCTCGAATTGCTTCAGGCTCCGCCATATCATAAGCGGATACCATGTACATTGCTTGATCGATGTTCGTCAGACGTAATGTTAATCCTTCACTTTCTTCTTCCTCATCTTCCTCATCAGACCCCCATTCTAATTTTCTTCTCCTATTTTCAGACTCCTCAAAAGTATATGACCCAACACTAAGCCGGTTCTTCGAGCTATGAGGGCCTGCATTTTTACAGGTAATAACCTCGAAGTTACCACAGGCAGGGTCACACAGGATCACGAACATAGTACCATCATGCTCGTTCATGATGAGGGCCTCTGATCGTGATGAGAAGGACCTTCCTAGTAATATAGGAAGATCTAAGCTAGGAATGATGTAGAAGCAGGAGCGGACCCTGACGCTTCCTATTTCCACGATTACATTTGAGGCAATACCTGTGTATCCTGACTTTCCTCTAGCCCCATTAAGGTATCCATAATCTCTCCTGTCGATCTCCAACCCTAACTTCTCAACGGTTTCAGAATTCATGATGTTCAACTCTGCTCCTGTATCCACCATCCCAGGGCATCCTTTCCCTCTAATATTAACATCAATGGATCCTATCCCCACAAATTTCCAGTCCATTTTACTCCCAACTACTGTTCAGTTTGCCTCTTTGGGAATTAGATCTCCCAACCTCAATGTCGCTACTCTCTTTCGTGCCACAGTTTCGCTTTTATTAATTCTCTGAGCTTGGGTGAAATTGCCAAAATCTTTTTTCAGGCTCAGCAACTCATTATGTCCCTCAAGAAGCTTGTTCACCAAGTTTTCTAGGTCTACTCCCTTTTCAATCGACGTCTGGTACTTTCATTTTTTCTTTGACTTCTCCCCAGTCTTTTCCTTTCCTCCTTTAACATCATGCTTCCATTTCTTAGCCTTCTGCTCAGCTTGTTTGTCCTCTTCTTCTCTAGGTAACTCATCTTGTTCCTCCTCTTCTTCTTCCTCTAGTTCGATAGAAGTTCCCCTTTGAGGTGGCACAGGAGTCTAGGTGGGTTCCTTGGACGCATTTCCTCCTTTAGGCTTCCGTGTCGTATGAGGAACAAAGTTTCTCACAGCCTGATAGGCAGCTTCCGACTCAGCAGCCAGAGTGACTCTCAATGCTCTGGGGTTAAGAGCTCTCAGTTCATCATCCTCCTTCCCCTGACCCATCGTAAATACATGTGGCAATCTCATTTCTAGATTCCTCACCTCCTCGCAAATATCAGCCATCCTTATATTTAACCTACTCATCTTATCTATCATGTCTTTCATTCTCCCCGAAGTTTCTCTTGCTGACGCTCTAATTACATTGTCTTCATCTGGCTCAACTTCCACCAGTGGTGTATCCTTTTCTTCTTCACTTATCTTTACCCCTTTCAGTTGGTCACTCGGTTCATCAACTTCTTCTACCCAAACAAAAGGATCTTCTTTCTCTTGCCATATACGAAACATGGTTGGGGCGCTGGGTCCAAGCCCTACAATCCTGATTGCCTCTTTCCTTGTGCCACCGGGGATGTTTGGGTCAATCTTGTTCCCTCGCTTATCGAACACATCCCCGTGGATACTTGACGTGATCAATCCGTCCTGCTCATCCATCCTTCTAACATGACACCTTACAGTATGTCCCTTTATCGTGCAGTGCGTACATATGCACTCGCTGTAGTCTATCCAACCTCGCCCGGTCCCTTGACCACTCCATTGCCCATCATTTCTTCCAAATCCCCTACCATAGTTCTGGTTATAGCCTTGACCATAACCCTGGTCATAACCCTGACCATAACCCTGGTTGTACCCTTGTCCAATTTGATTAAAGCTCACCAGATTGTAGTTTCCAGCCTGATTTCCTTCTTGGTTTTTCCAATTCCCAACTTGTCCACCATTTCCTTTTTCTCCGAATCCTCTTCCTTCATGGCTATTTCCTCTTCCTCCATTTCTACCCTCACCGTATCCTTGGCCATGTCCTTGTCCCTGAAATTGGTTTTGAACTTGATTACCTTGTGGTGGCAGAGCGTGCTGAGGCTTACCCCCATCTGCTCTTCGCCCTTGTGATGGTCCTGCCCCAACTTCCTGAGCGTGGGGCAGGTTTAGATACATACCAATTTGACAGAAACCCGACCACTAACTGCCGGGGTAGTAGCCAGGCCAGACCCCCACAGGAGCCACCACCAGCCAAGGCCCAAATTGAGATGTCGGGGTTGGTGCCCCTGGGACAATCGGTGTCACAGTTTGCTGCGAGCTCTGCCTTTTTCTTGCTCCTTGCTTCCTTGACGCCTGATTTTGGTTCTGCTTTTGGGTTTTCTTAGACTGTGTTATCACCTCAGGTTTCGTTTCTCCCTTATTCCCTTCATTTTCCTCTTCATACCTTCTCTTGTTTGTCACTTGTTCGACCGCCATCACTTTTTCCGACTCCACCTTATCTTTCAACTCTTTCAGTTAAGTTACCATACTACTCAACACCCCTCCTAGGGCAGATTTTGCCCTTTGGACGACCCCTATCTCCTTTCTTTTCTTCCTTTCCAATGTTCGCTTGGTTGTGGAATACCTGGTCCAGATCCCCAGATGCCAAGTTTCTTTTTATCGTTTTCCATGACATCTTTCTCCCCAGTGCTCCTCCCCGGGTCAACTCCATAGTCTCATAGCCTAAGAATTTTTCCAGAAAGATGACATATTGCATTTCCTCGGAAAGTTCTGGTACCCGTTCTGCCATTTTCTCGAAAGTTGTCGCAAATGCTCCTATCATGGTGAAGTCGTTTTTGTTGATGTTATAAAGTTGGTCGATTGTCAACAACCCATCTCCCAGTTTGTGCTTTCTTTTCATTTCCTTCTTGAAACTGTTTCAATTTCCTTAGGCATTGGCCACAATCTTTTCAACGTCGGGGCGATATTCCCACCAAACGTATTCAAACAATTAAACAAATTTCTTCGCCGGCGTCAGTCGGTTGAAGACTTGTTCCAGCAATTCAAGCCAGTGCGATACACGTTCTCCTTGGAAGGGAAAAATCTCTATCCGGGGTAGCTGAGACCTCCTAACACTTCTATTATCCAGCAACCGTGCGATTTCGACCGCGGTTATGGACCCTTGTCCTCCTGTCCCATTAGCGTCTCCCATTTTTTCCGCAGTTCTTAATAAATCTGTTTTGCACACGCAAAAACGATGGATTTTCATATTATTTTCGGTCGTCTCACTCTTTCTTTTTTTCAACTTTTCCCTTTTATCCAAGATATTATTTAAGACTCTCTGCACCTACATTTCTAGTTTACCCCCAATGACTCCCTACCCCCTTCTTTCTCATCAACCGACACTCACTAGCCTTCCTAGTCTTATGTGCCCATAACTAGCATCCCAACTTTCTCTGTTATTTTAATCCAAATGAGATTGGTTTCGGTCATCTTCCCAGATCCTCTTAACCCTCCATCCTTCCCATTTCTTTTGCGCACATCCAGTCGCCTGTCCACGAGTCATACATCATCCCAAACATTATCGGGATACCATCAATACATGCCTTGATTTTTAGTTCTGCCTTAAGCTTCTTCTAATACGTCTGTCTTGGTTCCATGAAATCAAAGCGGACATAAAAATCAACCGTGGATAGGACTTCCTCGAAATCCCTACCAGCCAATTCCGACCCCATCTCCAAATATAAGCAGTAGAGGGTATGAGGTGTAAAAAATTCGCATCCTCCTTGAGGAGCTGCTTGGGCTGCCAAGGTCGCTTGTTCTACGTTCACGTGTTCCTTGAAGACTTCATCAATGATGAAGTCCGGAAATGTAGCTATTATATAATCGGTGGGGCAGACGAAATCAGATGCTCATTTTGCTACTATTATTGGTATGACTGACCTGAACTCCCCCTCGCTTGTTTCTCGAATTTTGTCCTCAAGAATCGCCCCGGTGATTAAGATGTATCGTGATAGGGGCTGACTATACCCCACCGCCAGATCTACTCCATGCATCCTCCACAGATGTGATGAAAGATACAACGTTGCCCGTACTGTTATACTTTCCTGATTGATAGCGTGCCCAATTTCAACCCATACAAACGCTTCAGGCCCGATCGCGGTGTCCCACCATGTAGTGATCTCCTCCTCTCTTTCACTCAGGCATCTAGGTAAAGACATTCTCAACCCTTGTTCCGTACGAATGGGGAGCTCAACCCCGAATCCATGACTGGCATACGCCATCTTTGGGCGATCTCCAGTGGCTTGAGCGATACAAAAGGAGAGACAAAAGGCACATAGTATTTATACATAAGTCCTATTTAGTACTTACATATTCTCTTTTTATATTTTTCTTTTCTTATGCCGCTCTAAGATATGAACGTTTTAACATAAATCCTCTTATTTCTTCATGTCCTACCCTCGTCTCCTCTTAGTATATTTATCCCTTCTTCCTCTTCAATCAACTTAAGACAAGCAAACTGCTTCCCTTCAGTTTCCTCTTTTTTTTCTTCTCGCCTCTCATGCTCTTTTATCTTCTCGGCGTCTCTCCCTGTCATTCTTAGAATACAAATCCTCTCTCTTCTTCTTCCATTTCACTTTCCGTTACCCAATCCCCAGACCAGAAGTTATAGACCAAATCAAACATAGCGGGAATACCATCCACGCAGACTCCCAAGCTTGCTTCCTCTTTCAACTTCTCCCAAAACCCAAGCCTTTCTTCAATAAAATAAGTTCGAGAATACGAGTCTACGATGGACAAAACGTTGCTGAAATCACTTTCGGCAAGTTCGGGGCCCATCTCCAGGTATAAGCAGTAAATCATATGAGGTGTAGAGAAGTCGTACCCTCTATTAGGTACTTTCAGTGCGGCTTCAGCGGCCAATTTTACTCTTGTCTGACCATTAAACGCCTCATTGATAATGAAATCAGGGAGTGTGGTTCTGATGTAGCGGATCGGAAGAACGAAGTCTTCGGTCGGACACACTTTAACTTCCCTCCTAATTTCTCCTTCTTCCTGCCATTGACTCCTTTGGATCCAGACATTGAGTGCAGTTTCCGCTATCGTGGTAAGTTGTAGTAGATATTCTCCTCCCCCTCGACTGAGATCCATTTCACGACCATGCCAGAGACGGGTGGATAGGTAGACGATGACTCTCACATTACTGAATTTGTTTATCGTATCCCAACTCTTTTCTACCCACATAAATGCCTCACTTTCTAGCGAGTGGCCCCACCATGTCTCGCAAAGTTCCACTCTGCCTTTCCCTTTTGGCAGTGTCATTTCTAATCCATCATTGTTTCTAATAGGTGCCTCGACCCTAAAAACCTGCTCTGCGTAAGGCATCTTGATCGGATCCAGAAGACCTTTTTTTGCGACCTGTCAAAAAGGCAAGCCAGAGACAACTATTTTAATGTACTGCTTCAACCATTAACTTCAGGGTGCCCTTACTACGGAATAACCCGACTTTCTATTATTAATCAAAGATCTTTATTAAAACAAGAATTTCTCCTGTATTCCCTGACACACCCCTTGACTCTTTAGTTTCTCCCGGCCTGATCTAAGTAAGGATCATGAGAGTCCAAATTACATTTCCTCTGTCCTAGATACTTTTTTCTTTTCCAACTTAGATGGATTTCCTCACTCGTCACTTTTAGTCAGCAATGAAAGAAACCCTTGGCCTCATTGTACCCTAATCGCCTCCTTTCGAGGTGGTCCTTAGATAATCCCTTTATAAATCAGGTATGAGATCAACCCGCACATCTCAACCTGGCATAGGAAGAATAGTGCTAAAGTGACGCATAACCTGTGATTTGTTGGCGCGTTCTGAGATACTACRGGAGGATAACGTACATATGGCGGTGGAGGTGGAAGGGCAGGCTGAGGTGGTTGGGGAACTATAGCCAACTGCTGAGGGCGGCGTGCCATGGAAGAGGACGGTGAARAATATGGCATAGGATACGGACGAGAAGAAGGTGGCTCAAACCGTGGTGGCGGAGCGYCATAATATTGTTCATATTTAYAASAAGAATATACCATCTTTCTAGGAGACGGCGTGCGTTCGCGGAAATCTTCTTGATGTCGACGCAAACGCGGCCCTTCCCATTTTTCCTCCTCCTCCTCTTCTTCCTCTCGCTCTTCTCTTTCCTTTGTTAAGTCAATCGGCCTTTTCGTCGCTTTCCCTAGTCGTCCACCTCTTCCTCTTCAAGCTCAAGATCCACGAGGCATGGTTAAAAGTTTTTACCCAAGGAGTACCCTAGGTACCTAAACGACGTAATGCCTAAGACTTGGGACACGTATAGTTACTAGGGAATATCAAAATGACTGTGTAATATAGGTTATCTACCTGATGAACGAAAAATAGGAGGAAGTGTCACAACTAGAAGGGACTATCGTAGGGAGGAACCTTTTGAGCAGTCCCGTCAGTTTCTATGATGTAGATCGGGTTTTTTGCTATGAATGTTTCTATATGCTCCCTCTTTAGCAGACAAAAGAAACAAATATCTTCCCAGGGAGCGTACAAACTTAAACTGGCCGAGATGCTATACAGGGTAGTTCAACTGGTACTTGTCGTACCTCAAAACACCTCTTCCGACACAAGGCTCGTAACAACAATTACTCTATAGTCTTCACTCCCACTACCCAGTGAAAACTTATATATTATTCTACCATTTTACTTGTCGTTTTGCTAGGGCTTCAATTAACCAGACCCAGGTCCGTTCACATAGGACCGTGGCAGGCAACCGCAGGTCCCTGTGACGCATCAATCTGTTGCCGGTAGACGACTTGCATCTCTAGTGATAGTCACGCTATCTATTAAACCAAAGGTTGTCGTTTTGTCGTGATCATCGTTTCACCATACCCGAGTCCGTTCACTAAGGACCTCGGCTGGAAAGCGAGATCCCCGACAACGACGCCACCTGTTGCGCGCGGCAGTCCCGCGTCTTGAGAGGGAGCGCTGAACACCCTCTGGTGCTTATGTGGTAGTCTGGTTGAGATCAGCTGAAGCCAGTGGCGGTTTCTCCAATGAATTGTGACTACATGGGGTGTCTTCTTTCTCTAATTCCTTTTCCCYGCGGYATTCGCCTTCTTTTACGTTCCTTTTAAATAACCTTTGGAGTCGCACCCGCTGGAGCACTCCCTTTTTTCATTTTTCTTCTTCTTGTCCTTACATACACAAGTAGCGGGTTGACTCACTCGGGAATTTTCCACTACTTGATCAATTCCAGACAAATCGGTTAGTCAAAGGAGTAGTCTAGTTGCCCCACTGGAGCACTCAGTCATTCCTTAATGTCCATGCAGTCCTCATGCAATCAAGTAGTTCAAGCAATCTAGTGCAAGTGACAGGATAACTCACCCGAGAGTATCCTTTTATTAGTTAAGCAGGTAGTTAGGAGGTTTTGGTCGAATTATCTCAACACTTGACCCAACATTCAGAGAAACACTCCAGATCCAGGTGTCAGTACGAAATTCTTGGAGTATCTTATTAGACCAGTTAAGATAGAGTTAAGCAAGCAATAGGATGACCCCACGGGAGCCTCCCATATCCTGCTTCAATGTTAAATAAATAGATTTATATCATCCATCAGTCATACCTGAACAAGTAGTAGGGTTACTCTTCCAGGAGTATCCCTCTACTGTCCAAAACACAATCGCCTCATTTCTTCCCTCCGTCAGTTGACCTCCAAATCAAACAAGTATTAGGATAACCCTCTTGGGAGCCATCCTACTACCAGTTTGATGCGTAAGAGATCAAAAACAACTTTTGATTGAGTTGCCCTGACAGTTCACCTACCTAGGCTATGCATCCTAAATGAACAAAAGGTATATTGACTCCCACGGGAAGTCGGACAGATCGACCCAGACTTAGGAGTTCGTGTACTCACCCGGGAGTACTCAATTTCCTTCCCAGTCTGGTCGGATCGGTGATAGGAGAGCCCCACGGGAGTCTCCCGCTACTTTCGCTTTTGTCAGTTGTCGAGGATATGCACCCCACGGGAGTACCGGATCACTTTGCTTTTGTCAGTTATTGAAGGCATGTACCCCACGGGAGTACCGGATAAACTTTACATCTCGGTTCGTAAGGTGATAATGAAACCGCACGGCAGCTTCCTGTTACTACTGCTGAAGTCCGATAGGTATCCCCTCCAAACGTTAATTGGTCAGGCGGATGGTAGGGTAATATGCGCGGCGAGTACCCTATCATTCGCCTTGGTCATTTCCATGCAGGCCGCGTGACGACCCCACGGGAGCCTCCATCTCATTGCCTTTCCTTCTTCTAAACCAAGCAAACTAGGTTTCATCTCTGTTTTCCTAGGTTCCTTCTCTGTTTTCCTAGGTTCCTTCTCTGTTTTCCTAGGTTCCTTGATTCCATCAGGCATAGTTTTTACTTCATGCATTTGTTATTCTCCTCCTTCTGAAAGTTTTAACTCTTGAAGAAAACTGGAAGATGTATATCATGCAATCATACAGGCGATCTGATAGAGAGTTGTAGCTTGTAAGGGATACAGGAAAGGGATGAAGCTTGCGTACCTTATAGTTCACTGCCTCCAGAGTTCCTCCAGAACTCCAGCAGAGCTCCCGCAATCGCCCTGTTGTACCTGCCTGTTCTGGTCATTCTTTTCCATAGAGTATATTTTCGATTCAGAGAGATATCATATTACTTCAAATAGTTGTTGACATATAGGGAAATGAGGGGGTTAGAATACGGGATAATGGGGAAGGATGGAGGAGGTAGGCACCGCCACACGGTGACGATGTCTCTCTCCTTTCCAGTGCCCCATACTTCTTCGTATTTGATCCTCCCCATTGTCTTCAATAACAATATGATAATAATAATGATGATTATAATAATATTACTGGACAGATATGAGAACACAAAAGGAAATGGGGGTGAATTAGATCAAGGAGAGAACCAAGGAGGATGGAGGTGGGCATCGTCACACGGTAATGATGTCTCTCTCTGGTACCTCACTCCTTCCCTTTATACCTGATACGCCTCCTTTCCCATGATGTCAATCAATAAAGGATGATAAATAATAATGACAATCAACCACAAAAATAAATAATATTAATAGTAAATTTGGAGAGCAATATTAATAAGAGTATTTTGCATTACAATAAATAATTTATCTTCTCATAAATTTAAAGAAAAGAAAAACGCAGAAGGCACAAAAAACAATATTTTCGCCCTCTTCATCAGTGGTCCCCTTCTCATTTCACTTTCCTCCTTCTTCCTCTCTCCTCTCCCCCTCTTTCATTTTTTTTTCTCTCCTCCTTTTCTAACATTTCTTCTTTTTCACCCTCATTTATTTTCCTTGTACCTGCCACACACCCGGTCGCAGCAACCCACTTACTGTCCCGCATGCGTGTCTCAAGGGCCATGTGTGTGATTGTTGCCCTGCCTGTCTGCAAAACTGTGCGGGAGCATGCTCGCTGCTCTGCATGTCCAACCATAACCCGCTGACATCCTGCTGTTTGGTCGTAACGCACGCCACTTAGTGCCCGTTTGTGGGGATGTTGGCAATGTTGCATCCTAAGTGACCTGCAGCCCTTGCTTATCATGTTGGCCCAACACCACATCTATCCAAGACACAACCGTCTTTGTTGTCGAACTCAACAATCTCCTACAGTTGCTTTTTCAAGAAGCGCCTAGGATGAAGCTCAAGCTGAACTTGCAGCAACTGTCTGAGACCTACATCGGAAAATCCAAAGGTAGGGTCCTTTTGCGGACTTTCAGGCCCGCCTTCACTTAGGTCGAACACGAGGCTAGCTGGGGTCATAATTTGCTGAATAAAATAACAACATCAACAACAACAATAACAACAATAATAATAATAATGATAATAATAATAATAATAATAATAATAATAATAATAATAATAATAATAATAATAATAATAATAATAATAATAATAATGATAATAATAATACGCGGAATATGATACACCACAAATCATGTTGCCAAATCACATAGATGGCTAAGTGGTTATGTATGAGCACAGAGCCCGAATACACTCAGAATTTACCCAACTAGAGAAAAAAAAGCAACAAGTCATCATACAAATCCATAGGCCATACCATCATAGTATCAGAGTCACTCCTGCTGGCCTGGCGCCCTATTTGTCTGCTTACGTCCGATCTGTCCAACTGTGCTTGTCGGAGCATCTGTTCGATTCCGTTTGTCGATGCGTCTGTCCGACTGCATCTGTCTGAGCATTTGTCCGACTGTCTTATACCTCGCCTCAAATAACTGTCCGTGCTTATCCTTGTTTGTTTGTTTGTTTGTGTCTGTCTGTCCTGTCTGACTACGTATGTTGGTTCTTGTCCGCATCTTTGTCTTATCTGATTGTCTGTTGCAGCATGTCCGGTAACCGTTGTCTGACCGCCTATTTCACTATCTCTCATTCTTTCTCATTTTTTCCTTCAGCAGCAGTCGTTCCCCCCGACTTCCTAATGTTGCAGCCTCATTCAGAAATGGGCAACTATCATTATCAATAATAATAATAAATAGCTTAGCGTCCTCGGTGCGGGCGGTGCGGGCAATGGCCAGACGTAAAAGAGCAGAGAGGCTAGTCAATCATGAACATTGTGTCAAGATCTTGATTCACCACCCACCAAACCCGCACCGGGCCGCTAAGAAGTGCGCATGAATGTATTGATTTTCATATATACTAAGGAATATATGTATTTTTTTTTTGAATTCAAGTGGCGGGGGGAGCCCTCACCCCGCGGCCCCCCCCCTCCACTTTGGGCTTGGTTCCACATCATGCGGCAGCTAAGAAGTGCGTATAAACAATTTTTTTTCTTCTAAATAATAGTCGAGAATATTATTCTTTTTTAAAAAAACAGGGTACGTGGGGGGCTTGTGGTTGGACTTGGATCCATATCTTGCTTCACCACACACCAAACCTGCACCGGGCCGCTAAGAAGTGCGCACGAATGTTTTTATACTAAAGAATATATGTA
>BFEA01001222.1:67819-96541 GCA_003427395.1 Chara braunii
ACAGTCTGTAGAATCCCCTCACTGATTACACTGTAAGTGATAATCCACGTTAACCAAAATCAAAGTAGACTATCACTCACCCAAACCAGATGGAAAACTCTACAGACTGTCGGTTCACACCCCATCACAAGCCAGCAAAACACCCACGAAACAAAGAAAGGTCTATCACAGCCAAAAAATACACTCCAGACACGCCGCTGACACTAGAGGCACAGCATGGCCGCGTAGTGACGGCCCCGACCACTGCCGCTCGATATATATATATATATTGTTTGACTGCACTCACACACACACACACACACACACACATATATATATATATATATATATATTGTTTGACTGCACTCACACACACACACACACACACACATATATATATATATATATATATATATGTAGTCCTAACATAAACGGCTATGACCCTTCTTGTCCCTCTCTTCCCTCTCTCTTTCTATTTCTCCTATGTAAAAAAAACTCCTTACCCCTATTTATCACCACAAAAAGCGAGTTAGGGGGAATCAAAGTCGAAAAAGGAATCATCTAGACCGAACTTACCTCTAGTTCGATCTATGAAACGATTTGAAAGGTGTAGAATAAGAGGAAGCTTTATTTACCAATTGCTCGGAGGGGGGGACGTGCCTCACTCGTTTACACGTTCCTCCTATCCCCCATCTTTCATGCTCGCCTCATAATCCTGTTGTGTTCCTTACCTCTCAATCCCCACAGCGGAACGCACATATACTGCCGCTTTGACTAGATACTGTGGAAATGACGATGTCGTATATTCATGGGATGAACGATTGTCTTTTCCTCGTGACTTTTTGTATTTTCTTTTCTCGATCCCTCTTTCCTTTCTTGTGATCTTGCTCATTCTACACCCCGATCGTTTTCCCCCTGTTCATTTCCCTCGATCCCCGTTCTAACTAAATCCCGTTCACGTTCTTATTTTCCTTTACGTTTTTGTCTGATTGCTTGTTATTTCGTTTGCTTTCTCTCACGACCGCGTGTCGACTTCCACTTCACTTCACGCTTGCTTCTACTACTGCTCGAGCCTGCTTTCCCACACTCATCCTTACTAACTTCCGCATCCGTACTTACGTTGTTTGACTAGCTCTCTCACTCCTCCCCATTTCTTACTACCACTAGTCGTTCCTCATCTTTGCTAACCTCATTGCTCTTCCTTTCACGTTTTGCTATCCTGGTAGCGCCTGTATTCGCGTTTATTTCTTCGTACTTACATCACCGAAATCGCAGCCAATATCAAATTACTATAATATAATAATAATACTAATAATACTAATAATAAAAATAATAAAAATAATAATAATAATAATAATAAAATAATAACAACGATAATAAGAATAATAATAAAGAGCGAAAATAATCCATACATACTATCTTACCGGTCCGATGCATCCAAAGTGAGGGTGCTGAAGTAGAGATTCGGTGAGTCACACCATCGACTCCCTCATCTGCAAGTAACGGGCAAACGGACGCCATCGGTGATTAGGCGTCAATCATCGCAAGACGATGAGCGAGGGTGAACGCAACAATCCACAACCTGGCACCACTTCATGAGAAAGCCCCGACAACCGCAAGAGTCGCCAGCGACGACCGGGCTGCGGTGAAATAAGCCTCTCCGAGAAAAGCAACCATGGACCCGCATGGTGCTSCGAAAATGTACGATCGACCACCAAAGAATGACTCGCCAGTCTCTCGCAAATTAGAAACGTGTACAGGAAGTCCTTCGTAACTCAAGTATGAGGTCTCATGCCCGACACATCGCCTTCATCGCCAGTAAGGGAGGTAACTCCTCCTCCCCCCCTTCTTCTTCTTCTTAGCGCTCGTCTTACTGCCAGTGCCCCTTTCCTCGTTATCGTGATGTTCTTCCCCTGTCCCTTCTGTAGTCAATCCTTCACGGTGCCATTCAGATGTGTGCACGCCTTTCTTTCTCTCTCTCATACACATACACATGCGTACACATGCATGCACACACCTACGTAAGCGCATACACGCGCACCCATGCGTAGGAGTAGCAACGTATGTCCCCGTGCTTTAACAGTGGATACTTCTGATCTTGCACATTTCCCAGAGGGAATCATGAAATCGCTACGCGATTTACGCACGCACATTCACTCACTCACACACAAACATACACACCCACGTTTACACTTACATGCAACTTGTATGCATCCCTGTCCTAGTGGTAGATTCATACGCTCTAGTGCATCCCCTCGATGGAAAGGACGTAGAACCTTCGCTAGTCTTTACTCACACACATGTGCAGGAGTGCATTTCTCCCAATCTTGCGATGGATTCATCCTATTTAGATCATCGTTTAGATGGAAGTAGTGTGAGGTAGTCACGGGGTTTGGGCATGTATATTCCCTCGTTCTAGCAATAGATACATTTGTTTTCAGATCATCCTATTGATGGAAGTATCGGGTAACAGGTAACTAGTTTTGAAACTTACCTCGCTTTCCCTCTCACTCCGCGGTCGCCGTCGCCGTTGTTAGTCGAACACTCGAAGTGTCCTGCTCTGCCAACGCAGCCCGATCTCCTACGATGTGCAGTATACCGTAACCACAACCCACCGTAATAAAAAAATAATAATAATAACAAAATCTAATGGGCAACAGTCCTAACCTACCAAGTGTCGGGCCTACTGTACTTGGCCAACGAATCTAACCTTAAACTAATTTATATCCTAAGGTTACAGGTTCGACCCCCCGCCACCCAAGGTTGGGGTAAAAGTAGAATTTCGTTATAGCAAAAAGGCTAGCTCATAGGCCGAGGCAGATTCGATCCCTATGCCTCCTGTTTGACAGTCTGCCCCGAGTCCTATTGAGCTAGCTCATATCTCGAGTAGATATGTGGCACCCTGGATAGATATAGAGTGTTAGGGCTCAGCCCAACTAGTGACCTGAGCCTGTTTTCTAAATCTGAGTGTAGTGGCCGGACTGAGTGCCTATCTGAGTGTTTGTCRGCTTTAGTGTGTGTAGGGCTCACAAGAGCACTTGATTTCATCGGTATTTGACTGCGGCCATGATATCGAARGTTGCGGTGCAAAAAACACTCAAGTAGCGGATAGGCCAGTAACACACCACACAGAGGTCAATGTGCCGGATACTCGAGATCGAGCAGAAGAAGACAAAAGTTGGCATTTTYTTAGAAGTYCAATACTGGTAGTCGCCACTTGGTGCAGTGACGTCATGTTTTCATAGGTTGTCCYGRCCTCAATGGCCGTGGAATTCGCTTCATGGCGCCATGCCGAAAAGWTCTTATTGTTCACTCTGGACTACCCCTGGTATGGTAACCCGCGTTGGTATTAAGTCAAATGCAAAATCATGAGCGAATACCCTTATAAGGGTGTTCGCTCCGACAGCGTCCTAGTGGGGAAGGATATGTCCAATGGGTAGATTGTCAGCGCTGTGTCTCTCGAACTCACGGTTCCTGCATCCAGTACAGAAATACGGTCAAACCCTGATTATGCCCCTTATGTCGACCTGATAAAATTTTGACGGAGGCTCGATTCCTTGAAGCCACGTCTGAAGGGTCGGAAATGACCCAACAGTTTAGAAGGGATGAAGTTTGGACATATGTCATCCTAATAGCTACGGTAGTTGGAAACTCCCTCCGAGACTTCACTAAGGAGGACAGGTGGAGGGCCAATGAGAGGGCGTGGGACTATCGATGGAATGAAGGAAGATGAGAAAAGCGTAAAATGGATGGTAGCGGGATCTGGATGTCCGTGCCTCATCCGTTCATGAGGTACGGCTAGGTTAAGTCGGCCCACGAGGAGACTGAGGCCCGCTTCGCCGTCCAGATAACAGAGGCGGCGATCGATAAAAATGTCATTGAATAATATTGATCCAATATTCGCGACGATGTTAATTTCATCGTCCAAAACTGCTCCGTCTGCACCGCTAACAAGGCGTCGATTCAGCCTTCTAGATCGATAGTTCCTACCGCGCTTGAACAACTATTTCAAAGAGTCACCATAGCTACCACTGATATTGTCGTGCCCCCTGGACCGAATAGCTGCGAGTATTCAATCCTTTTGGTTTTTGTAGACCATTTTTCGAAATGTATCGAGGCGTATCCCTGCAAGACAAGACAAACGGCAAAGATCGCACGATATGTCAATCGTTTCCCCGGAATTCATTAAGATATGGAAAAGATCTTAACGGACAATGGGGCGGAATTCCAAGGGCAGGTCCTAAGGAGTCTGGTCATACAAGGAGTCTCCATTCGTAATACTACGCCGCATATGTCGCAATCGAACGGATTGGTCGAGAATGCGAACCGAGTGATAAGGACTGCATTGCGACGAAATATCGCCGTTAGAGACACCAAGCCTTGGCCTGATATCGTTGATCACATCTTGACCATTCATCGGGGAACACCTCACGAGTCTACCGGCCTAACCCCCTTCCAATTACGGACCAATAGTGTAGCCTGTGTAGCCCTTCCGAGCCTAAATGATGAAACGGCCCTTCCGCGACGGGCCACTAGAGCAACGGTTAAGGACATGGCCCAACGCCATCTGGAGTTGATGGAAAGGGTCCTCCCCCGATTAGCCCGAACGAGACGGCGGATGACGAAAATGGCCCACGTTAGATAGGTTCAGAGTTATGAGGCCCGAAATGGGAATGTTGGGCCTCCGCCCTAGTACATATTAGGGGACACCATGCAGGTGAGGAAATGTGCTCGCCAGGGTAAGTTAGCGCCACGATTCTTCGGGTGATTTCACGTTGTCGAGCTCGGACCCAGTGGTGTGAACACAGTGCAGCTGGCACCGGAGGTGTCGGGAAGTCGATCGGCTCGACCGATCATTCGACACGTATCCTACCTTCACCCTCTCCCTTCTTCCCCTTCTCCTTCATCATCTACATCGTCCCTCGGTCAGGAAGAGGATGGCGACTCTGTAGAATCCTCTTCTTCGACTCTGCCCCTATTTCCATGAGCTTTTCGATGAAGCAGGTGATCAGCGAGCGAATGATGGTGCCTGAGGGAGCCTTCTCGGTGATCCGACAAGTTCAACATCCTCGGTTGAGTCCAGATCTTCTCAGATTTGCGGCCTTCTTCAGTACCGCGGCCATCTACGTGGCACCGGAGTTCCAATTAAGATAGTCTAGGGTGGCACGAGTATTGGTTGAGGTGTCGGCCTTTTTGCGCCTGTCCCCACCCGGCAAGAGCCACGTGTTGGTCATTGTCGTCTTTACAGGTGACATTTGACACTCCACCCAACACGGCATACCACTGTTATTCGACAACTGCCGGACTGGGCAGCGCGCCTTACGACTGAGTGGGTGCGCCTGTTGGCTCGACCATGAGATCGCGTCGTAACGACGAACGACTTCGATCTTCAGCTTCGAGTCTCCTTCACTGCGCCAGAGGTTGCCCTTGCAGTGCTTTGTCCCTTCGCTCGGCCTCAATGAACCGTCACTGTCTCTCTGCCTTCAGTCTCCCCGCTGATGTTCCTACATTTCGGCAATCTGTCGTGGAAGCGTCTCTGTCCTTCACGATCAAACCATTGGACGTGCCGATTTTGGATGCGGTCAAGTGGACGCAGTGGTGGCAAGCATACATGGTACTCAGTTTTTGTCTCCTCCACGTCGTCTTCCACTGGGCAGAGCCCTCTGATAGATGCAAAGAGGACAAGATCCCCGATGATGAGTTAGAATTGCTGCTTGTCCAAGCTTGGAGAACGGACATGGAGGGTGATTTTCTGGGGATCCTGTTCGGGGAAGTGCACGACGGCCACCTGGCGACCATCACGGACGAGTTGCTGGTGTTTTTGAGCCAACTACTCAACGATCTGCCATTGAAGATTCTCTCGCACTGTGAGGAGAAGCCAGGGACAGCCACGCTCGTTCGCACGTTGGAGCCCGCGTGTACGGAGTTGGAGGAAGGAAGCTACTACGTGCCCTCGGCAGGTGCGTATCTACACGTCGACATCACCGATCTTTCCACGTGGGACCCGCTCATCCGGCGTGCTCCTGCCGGAGAGACGAGTGGAGAAGAGGAGGAGGACGACGAAGAAGAAGCATCGGTGGAGGAAGAAGATCGAAAATCTGATCCCGATTATCGAGGATCGAAGGACGAAGAGTTAGAGGAGGCCGGTTCGGAGGAGGAGGCAGACGAAGAAGAAAACGCGTCGAGGGATTCAAATGAACTGGCCGAGCTAACCAGGGAGGAACGGGAAGCCGAGGCCCAGAGACGGCGAGAGGCCGCAGAAGGCAAACGACCGATCATGGAATCAGGGTCGCCGTCGCAGCTGCTGCAGGGCAATCCGACACTCAACCCGGAGCTGCCGCGACAAGAAGACGAGTGGGATGGAGCCGCCGCCGCAGAGGRAWCAAGGAGCCGMCGCCGCCRATGAAGCGAATCRCCCTCCCAATCCTCCGCAGCTTCCAGCACAACCCTTCATCTACGTCGAGATGCGGGCGCTCAAGTTTCGTCCCTGGTCGTTATACCGTCGCCCCGGTGACTTCCTCACCGTTCAGCAGCTCTTAGGCGGACCCCCGTTCCCTGATACGTTGCAGCCATTTCCACTCTCCCTCTTCTGTCATCGCTACGCCACCTGCCTTYTGGTCACCATCTTCCCGCATGCTACTACTTGCTCACTCGTCACTTTCTYCCCCCTCCACGTCCTCCKYTTTAGCATGGATTGGCAGGAGTATAATAATMTAAAGGTYTACTGCATCATYGCRGGCACGATCCCCGCGTGTGAAGAATRTGACGATTTCCACGCTCCCATCCGCCACACCCTCTGCACCCTCTACCCTGACTACCTCGCCTCTCTCCCCCATCAACGTCGGCACCCTCGCTTCCCCCGCATCCATCGCTCTGTCTATTACATCCCACTTCCCTCTAGCGATAGGAAAATTTATAGCTTCATGCCTCCTCTTCCCCCGGTCTATCCACCACCCCCCCAACCGTAATTACATTACCTTTCCGGGGCCATGTTTTGGATTGAGCCTACGTATGCCACGATTGGATGACTTTCACACTCGGATCTTACAGTAAGTGGCACGTGCGAGCTCTGCATCGATCATCGGATCTTCGATCGGCAACTGATGAGAGAGCAAGCGGGAGCTTGCTCAAGATTGGAACCCCCTGGGCGTCACATATGTGACGAACTATTTTCTATAACTGCGCGACTTTCTGCACGAAGTTTGATGTGGGGGAACGGGATGGGTTAGCCGGGTGAGATGCGTGGAGAGGGTTGGCTGGGCTAGTTGCATACATGCCCTCGTTTCTTTTTTGTTTTCTGCTGGAAGTTGTCGGATCGGTGTCGGGAAAATCCTGTGCCAACGGTTGGGTAGCCGTGCCTTAGCGCGCTTGAGAAATAAATGTACCATAGCTTCTTTCTTGTTCTACTGTGAGCACTGAGAATTTTGGCATGATCTGCGCGCGGGAATGTCGTTTTTCAAATTTCATTTGATRTCGAGCCCCCACGGGCTCTCGGAAWTGTTTTTYTTTTGCCTATTYARAATTTTCTTTTGCAATTAGRACTTAAGCTAGGAATTTAGRCACCTTTTGRATTTTRTTGTGCAGCGCTTCTTGCTTACGCACGCCTTGTCGCGACAAGATCTGAGCTCTGACTTTTCCAAACCTTAATCTTGCGTGAAACTGTGAAGTTTTGGCGGGTGTGATTGCAACTGTAATGTTCTTATTCTTAATGTCTTTCATGTTCTTCCCTTTTCCCGCCTTGTCTTCGCCCGCGCATGCACACCTTCTTCCCTGGCCTGATTTGTTCCTACGTTTGCATGCCCKGATCGATGYRCGGAGARTGGCTCTGTCCCCCGCGCCGCATCCTGGACATGCAAACGTAGRCACTTCCTCTTTTCCTTTSCTTAGGCGTAATCCCGAGTACATCGCRCAAGCASACATGCTATAAATTMTCCAAGCACGATTAGCTGGCTCTCTAAGCATTTCGAGGTTAGAGCGATCAGTGAGRGTCGGCTAACGAGATAGTTTGGAAGGTGAGTGAGTGCGAGAGTTGTGCGATCCGACGAGTTGGTGCTGAGTATGCGGAGTTGACGTGCGGGCCGCGACGGACTGTGGCGCACGGGCGAACCTGGCTTACATATTTGGACTAAAACAGAGAATTCGTGAAAACCCAACAAAACAAAATACTGGGTTTGAACAGAACGTTTGAAAATTTCGGGAAACACGAGTTTTGAGCCCTCTTAGTGCAGGTGGATTCAAGGTAAAGCAAAATCGAATGCAGAAAACGATTAAAAATAGTTTTGCGGGAAACACTTCAAGGGCCAAAGCACAAAATGAGCTAGAAAAACCGAAATTGTTACCCATTGATGCACCCCGAATTTTAGGTGTTGAGAAAAGTCTAAACTTTCACACTTTTGCTTCCTCAAAGAATCGCCATTTCCATAATTGCTCGAAAAAGAGAAATGGCATCGACGAGGATTACACAACTGCCCGGCCGTTCTAATTTTTAATGTTTTCTACCTACGGAGAAATAGGTGAAACAAATAAATAATGTCCTGGTCCTCTTTCGCCAAAATCGCAAGTTCGACTTATAGGACTATAACGGATTCGTTTGACAAGCCATGTCTTACACCTTCGGCTGAGGTTCAACGTCCAATCTCTCCAATGGACAGGTAGTTTTAACAGCACAAGAGAAACGGTTTATAGTTCTATAACATCCTCCTTAATTATGCAAACAATTATCGACAAACCAGGACCACCTTAAGGACTTTTCATAAAAGTTTCTGAAATTACCAGACTAGAAACATCACTTTATAGTCCTATATCGAGGATTTAGCCTAGAAGGACTTTGATCGAGATGTAACAGAGTCCTGCAAGCATCCTCAGTGGAAAGGTACAATATCAAGTTCGACATATAAGACTATAACAGATTCGTTTGACAAGCCACGTCTTACACCTTCGGCTGAGGTTTGACATCCAATCCATCCAACGGACAGGTGTTTTTAACAACACAAGAGAAACGTTTTATAATCCTATAACGTCCTCGTTCACAACGTAAACAATTGACGACAAACTAGAGCAACCTTAAGGGTTTTTCACAAACGTTTGTCCAAATACGAGACAAGAAACAACGCTTTACAGTCTTTTATCAAGATTTAGTCGGGCAAGACTTTTGGTCGGATTGTAACAGAGTCCTGCAAGCATCCTCAGTGGAAAGGTGTGTTTCACAGGTAAAAAAAAATCGCTTTAAAGTCATAAACGTCGTACTTGCCATTGAGAATCTTTAACAGCCTATTAATGCCACCTCAAAGACTTTGGACAAGGGTTGGCTTAACAGTCCTAAAGGACTGTTTTGCTAGTGCAAACATTTAACAGGGTCGGTGAAAATCTGAATTCCCACCCGGGTTAACAAATGGTCATGTGGCCCTGTGTCGACAACACTGAAGATAACTTTTGACCAACTTCTTTTGAAGTCTAAAAACTTCCTTTTCAAAACTGCGATGTTTCGGAACACGCAAAGGTAGGTACTTAATTTTTTTAACTTGACCTCGTCGAAAACACGCAAGATAACTTTTGACCAACTTCTTTTTTAGTCTTATAGCTTCCTTTTCAAAACTGCGATGTTTGGGAACTCGCAAAGCTAGGTACTTAATTCTTTAAACTTTACCTTGCCGAAAATAAATTTTCTACCCCCCTTAACGAAGAGTCGGAACTTGACCACGCAAATCAACTTTGGGAACCCGCAAAGCTAGGTACCTAATTCTTTAAACTTGACCTTGCCGAAAAGAAATTATCTACCCCCCTTAACAAAGTGTCAGAACTTGACCACGTAAATCAACTTCTACCCCCCTTAACAAAGTGTCGGACACCAAAACTAATTTTTCTACCCCTTTAGTGTTGAGTCGTACCCCCAGAAAAATCGTTCGAAACTCAAAATTAAAGCTCGCGCTCCCAAAAAAAATTTTGTACCCTTACAGAGGTGAGTTGGACCCCCAAGTAATTGTGCAAACCCCCGAAACTAGTTTCTACCCACCTTAAATCACAGTCCGACCCCCAAAATAATATTTGTTACCTTAAAGTGATCGGTCGTAACCCCCAACTTATCGTTTCCAACTGAAATCAATTTCTACCTCCCTTTACGAAGTGTCGGACCCCMAAAATAATTTTTTACCCCTTTAGCAGTGGGCCGTAACCCCCGCAACATCGTTCAGACCCCAAAATTAAATTGCACCCATCTCAACTCACGCTCGCTCTCCCAAAATAGTTTCTGCACTCTTACACAAGTGAGTCGGACTACAAAGTAATCGTGCAAACCCCCAAAACGAGTTTCTACCCCCCTTAACTCACAGTCCGCCCCCCGAAATAATTTTTGTTAGCTTAAATCGGTCAGTCGTACCCCCCAAGTCAACGTTCCGACCCGAAATCAGCTTCTACCCCCAAATTAATTTCGGGGTGCGAAGAATGACCTGGGGGTTATGACCCACCGCTGAAGGGGTGCAAAAACTATATTGGGGGTTCGACTCTCACTTTGGGGGGGTTAAATTAATTTCGGGGTGCAGAAACTATTTGGGGAGAGCGAGCGGGAGCTTAGAGGGGTGCAATTTTATTTTGGGGTCTGAACGATTTTGCAAGGGTTACGGCCCACTGCTAAAGGGGTAAAAAATTATTTTGGGGGTCGAAGAATGACCTGGGGGTTAGGACCCACCGCTGAAGGGATGCAAAAACTATATTTGGGGTTCGACTCTCATTTTGGGGGGTTAAATTAATTTCGGGGTGCCAAGAATGACCTCGGGGTTAAGACCCACCGCTAGAGGGGTCCAAAAATTATATTGGGGTTTGGATTTTCACTTTGGAGGGGTGAAATTAATTTCGGAGTGCCAAGAATGACCTAGAGCGGTCCAAAAATTATATTGGGGGTGGGATTCTCACTTTGGGGCGGTGAAATTAACTTCGGGGTGCGAAGAATGACCAGGGAGTTAGGACCCCCCGCTATAGGGGTCCAAAAATTATATAGGGGGTCAGATTCTCACTTTGGGGGGGGTTAAATTAAGTTCGGGGTGCGAAGAATGACCTGGGGGTTAGGACCCACCGCTATAGGGGTCCAAAAATTATATTGGGGGTCGGATTCTCATTTTGGGGGGTAAAATTAATTTCGGGATATGAAGAATGACCTGGGGGTTACGACCCACCACTACAGGGGTCTAAAAATTATATAGGGGGCTGAATTATCACTTTGGGGGGTTGGAATTTATTTCGGGGTCCGAAGAATGACCTGGGGGTTAGGACCCACCGCTATAGGGGTCCAAAAATTATATAGGGGGTCGGATTCTCACTTTGGGGGGGGGTAAATTAATTTCGGGATGTGAAGAATGACCTGGGGGTAAGGACCCACCGCTATAGAGGTCCAAAAATTATATAGGGGTTCAGATTCTCAGTTTGGGGGGATGAAATTAATTTCCGGATGCAAAGAATGACCTGGGGGTTAGGACCCACCGCTATAGGGGTCCAAAAATTATATAGGGGTTCAGATTCCCACTTTGGGGGGGTGAAATTAATTTCGGGGTGCGAAGAATGACCTCACGGTTAGGACGCACCGCTATAGGGGTCCAAAAATTATATAGAGGTTCGGATTCTCATTTTGGGGTTAGGTTACCAATGGTCCGGGGGTTGGTCGTCTCCCCCGGACGTCTCCCCATACGTTCGGTACCCCCGTCGTCCGGACAAACAATTTGTTTTTTTCAAAAAAAAAATATATATATTTTTTTCAGTTTTTGATTTTTAACTTATGATCGGATGCGAATTTGAACATAACTCCAAGCCAAAAATGATATAGGGGTTCGGATTCCCACTTTGGGGGGGTGAAATTAATTTCGGGGCGCGAAGAATGACCTCACGGTTAGGACGCACCGCTATAGGGGTGCAAAAATTATATAGGGGTTCGGATTCTCACTTTGGGGTTAGGTTACCAATGGTCCGGGGGCCTGTCGTCTCCCCCGAACGTCTCCCCATACGTCCGGTACCCCCGTCGTACGGAAAAACAATTATTTTTTTTCCAAAAAAAAAAATTTTTTCCAATTTTTTTTTTTTTTTTTTTTCGTTTTTTGATTTTTTACTCACGATTGGATGCGAATTTGAACATGACTCCAAGGAAAAAGTTGCTTGTATTGTTATATTACATAACATATATTGTTTTCAAATTTTTCTAAGATTGTTTTTTTTTTTTTTTTTTTTTGCGCTAGGTCGGACATACCCTGTCCGGTCGAACATCCCGGACGGTCAGGGGGGTCCCGGACGTCCGATCCAACAATCTAGCTTTGGGGGGGTTAAATTAATTTCAAGGTGCCAAGAATGACTTGGGGGTTAGGACCCACCGCTATAGGGGTCCAAAAATTATATTGGGAGTCGGATTCTCACTTTGAGGGGGTGGAATTAATTTTGGGGTGCGAAGAATGACCTGGGGGTTAGGTCCCAAAATAAATTTTCTATCCCTTTAGCGGTGGGCTGTACCCCCCGAAAAATCATTCCGACCCTCAAAATAACTTGTACCCCCCTTAACAAAGTGTCGGACCCCAAAAATAATTTCTGGGAGGAAAAGGGGATGGCGGTCGTACCCTCCAAGTCATGGTTTCAACCCCCGAAATCAGCTTCTACCCCCCTTAAACAAGTGTCGGACCCCCAAAATATTTTTTATACCCCTTTAGCGGTGAAGCGTACCCCCCGCAAAATTGTGCAGACCCCAAAATTATATGCAACGATCTCAAATCCCGCTCGCTCTCCCAAAATAGTTTCTGCACCCTAACAGCGGTGAGTCGGACCAAAAGTAATTGTGCAAGCCCCCGAAACTAGTTTCTACCCCCCTTAAGTCACAGTCCGACCCCCGAAATAATTATTGTTACCTTAAAGCGGTCGGTATCCATGCGAGACACCGACAAGATCCTTCTGCGTCGCAAGGTCGATTCGTAAGTCTGAGAGCTACAGACGTTGGGCACAGCCGTCGGGTGGCTTCCGCTATAAGGAGATCCATATATTTGCCACGACAACGGCGTCCAAGCGTTTGTAGAGAAGGGTTTCAGGGGTTGGGGGAATGCTTTTTTTTTTTTTTTTTAGGGGGGGGGGTGAGTGCGCAGGTGCCTAGGGCCACGTATTCCGGACACCGCGCATCATTTCAGTTTTTCCGAAAACCGCAGTAGCGGCTCATTTTCACGTTTAACGGGATTTCAACGGGATTTTTTCAGTTTCAATTGGATTCAACGGGAGTTTAATTTCCCTGTTCCCCGTTAAAAAGACACACAACCTACGCCTATTCATGTTCCTACAGAAATTTCACCAAGCTTTCTGAGGCGGATTTGGAAACACTCACAAACAAGAAAGGACACGTTTGCGGGAAGTGCGCTGACAAATTCCGGGGTCCCCAACTGCCAAACAAAACTCCTAGCGCGCTTGCGAAGCCGCGCATAATTCCTACGTAAGGTCATGGATTTTTGAAGAAAAACAAAACAAAAATTCTGAGAATTCTGAGTAACCCTAAACCCTGAACCCTAAACCCTGAACCCTAAACCCTAAACCCTGAACCCTAAACCCTAAACCCTAAATTCTGAACCCTAAACCCTCAACCCTCAACCCTAAACCCTAAACCCTAAACCTGCTGTTGGTTTGGTGCTATTTTCATTGCTGGTGATTTTTCTGTTGTTATTATGACTGTGTTCTCGTTTCACTCATGTGTTCTTTGACGCAGTTGTTTTTGCTTGTGTGTGCAAAGATTCTTTCAAGAACTTGCGCATTACTTAAGTCCCCGTTTGACTCGCAATCTTCTTCCATTCAAGCCGGAGCCAAAGCCTGCAGGGATCGCAACCCCCGGCCCGTCGAGACACAGAAGTTCGCGTGAGAGACCGAGGACTGCGACTGATGTTGTTTCCCCGCAGACATGTGTGGAGTCATCAGGACCTCTGGAGAGAGGATCGAGCACGAAAGCGAGGGGTGGAAAAAAGAAGATGTGCACTACTAAGCCTGCTGCGTTTGACAATGGGAAAGGGAAAGCTACCGCGTCCGAGAAAGGGAAAGGGATAGGTAATGCGTCTGGGAAAGAGAAAGAGAAAGTTGCACAAGAGGAGCTGCAAGTACCTCGAGGTCTCGTGCCAGGAGAACTTACCGACGAGATGGTACGGGCCTGGGACGAACTTCAAAGTTTGCAGCAGAAGAAAATCTCCCAAGAGCCATTTTATCTGCCCATGACATGTCTCAAGAGACCCTCGGTGGATGGGACCGGAAACAGGTCTTTGGAGGTTCGGGAGCTTGATGAAAATCATGTCTCGACGTTCATGGACTCCATGATCGCTTGCCCGACTGGAGATCATCTTCCCTTCGTTGGTGTCGTGGATCCAGAGGAAGTGAAAGACAAGTCGGAAGTGGATCTCGACCGGTTGAGAAGGGGCGGCTACAACATTTACGTGCTTGGAGGTGGACATTGTCGGGAGGCGAGAGAACGACCGAGACAGATCTACCCGGATATGCACGACTACAACTGGAATGTTTGCTATGTCTATGCAGGCCTTTCGACGGATGAGGCAAGGCAGATGGCACACAAGCACAATCTGGCAGCTCGCTACCACAGAGACATGAACTTCATCGAAAAGATGAAATGCTGGCGGAATGTCTTCGAACGAAAGGGCTCTGTGAAGATTGCGGATGTCAAGATAGCTTGCCTGCGTGAGTATGGGATACCAGTCAATCCAAAGAAGATGTAGACCAATGACCCGCTGTTGCAGATTGCCATGCGCCCGAAAGAGATCTGGGACCTGCAGTTGAAGATTTTTGAGATGTGGAAGAGGAGAGAGGTGAAGGACCAGAAATTGAAGCCTGTGGCAAAGAGCCAGATTCGTACAGAGGTCACTCCAGAATCCATCGAATCTGAAGGCGGGAAGCAGACAAGGAAAGGGAAAAGGCTGGACAAGGCAGCGGCAAGGGAACAGGAGATGGCGTTTTTCAATCCCCGCCTGAAGTTAAAGGACAACAAAATCCCGATGGTGCCATTCGACATGCCCGCGCAGCCATGCATTACGATGGGCAACATCCCTCCGGAAGCAATCGTCCCTGTTCTGACGGTGGTCACCTTCAAACAGATCTCCCTCGACGAAATGGAGAGGAAGTTCAAGGTCGTCAAGAAATTTGGCTACGTCGCGAAGACCTTCTACGATGGTGTGAAGTGCAAGGACTTCAAAACTGCTGAAGAATTGTATCCTTTGCACACCACAACGGATGTTCTTAAACCCTTCATCGGCAATTTTGACAGGTGCGGGGCTAAGCCCACTGCTTTGTTGGACCACATAGAACGAGCTAAGGAGTGGAGGAAGATGGAGGACAAGAGAATAAAGGAGGCAGAAAGAGCAACTCGCAATTTCTTTCGAGCTGCGGCTTTGGACGAGCCTTTCGCTGATTGGACGGAGGTCAAACATGATGGGTGCGCAGACCTGGTCAAGGTGATTCAGGGTGACATGTTGCATTTGTCACAGCTRTTGAAGAAAAAACTGMCGATTTCTCTCGCTATCTTTGACTTTCCCTACGGTTCTGCCTATAAAGGTCATGCACGTGACACGGAGCCATTCCCTGAGCATGACATTGTGGATGTGCTACAGAATGTCAAGTAGGTAACCAGCGCAGCGCTGTGGACAGTCGCTGGTTTCTGCTCTGTGGACATGCTTCCCTCAGTCCGGTCTGCGTTTGCGAAAGTCTGCAATGCTGGCCAAGAGTTTCTCACGTGGTGCAAGCCCAACGTGACAAATCCCGGTGGCCCCAGGCTTGTCAGTGCGACGGAGTTCTGCGTGCTGGGGTACTACAATGTGACGGGGCACCATGAGATGGCTCATTATAACTTTTCCCCGACCGATCCATGCCACAATTTTCAGCTTTTTGATATGGTCACGCGCAAGTTTGTGCACCTGAGTGACAACTTGGTGTTGTGTCCGTACCAAAAGCCGTACACTCTGTACTTCTGGTTGGTCAGGAAGTTCTCACCTCCCGACGCCACGGTTTTGGACGGCTTCTCTGGATAGGTGCGGGGGCCATTGCCTGCGTTTTGGCAGATAGGAACTGCCTTGTTGTGGAACTGGACAAACGCTGTGCAAAGGGAATCTGGATGAGACTTCTCACCGACATCGAGGAGACATTAAGAAGAGAAAAGCCGAGAGAGGGAAAGGGCAAGGGGAAGGAACACCAGCAAGATGCGGACATTGAGGTCTCCGGGGACGACGAACCGGTGACACACGAAAAGACCAGTGAGAATCAGGAGTCGGTTCCTGGTTGTTTAGCAGCGGGCCAGTCTACAGCGGAGGCCAGTGTCAGCAGAGAGGCAACAACAGTTGCCCAACAGCAGGGGACGGATGTGGCGCTGCCTGCAGATCAGCAGCAAAGGGTGAATGTACCTTCTGCGGCAGAAAAAGTTGTGGTCGCTGCCGTTCAGCATGGCGTAAAGAGGGAGGATTTCGGCGCAGCGTGGAAGAAGCGCAAACTGCCTGCGCTGCAGGACGAGCGTGAAGAAGGCGAACTTTCTCATCAGCACGCAGTCACTGTCGAGACTGGTGAAGTCACCAGACTGTCTGCGGATCCTTAGAGGGAAGACGTCACACGGAGCCAGGATTCCAACAGAGCCACGGGCAATACTCGTGGTTGTAAAAGAAAGATCGGTGGAGAGGAGGTAGTTAGCTCCCTGAGTGGCGTCGTGGTAGGTCCGCGCAGCCGCGCACGTTGACTTGCCTAGGTACAGGTCTCTAAACTCTTGTAAGGGCACATATAGTTCTATAACAACTTTTCGTTATAATATTATATATCGTCTGCGCTCTTGCAATTATTTTCAGATCTGTAACTTAGTAGATGTCCTAGCTTTGTCAGTGTGCACATGTCGTTCGGTTGCATTCCGACAAGAGCCGAGGTAGACCTTGCCAGTAAGTGGCGGTCATGAGCAACCATTCACCCTCAAGAGATTAAATTCTCTTGGAAGGAAAGGTCGAGCACTGTGCACACTTTGTTTCATTTATCAGGGGGCAGCTAAAAGTTTTGGCATTTGCATATTCCCCTCGTCACTGGTTTGCTAGCTGTCGCTTTTGCCTTGCTTTGAAAGCCACCATCCACTACTCTGGCTGTTCAAGTTTTGTCTTCGTTCCTTGCTTTTCTTAATCGTGTGTCCTCTGTTGGTGCTGCTTTTGTGGTTTCTCCGCTGCTGGTAGTGTTTACGTTTTGYCTCTGCTGTTGTATTATAGTCCTATATCGTTTTAAGTCCAGAAACATCGTTGGTTGTTAAAGTCCTACATCGCTGCTGCCATTTCTACTGCTGCTGTGATATAGTTCTATAACTATCGACGCTGTGATATAGTTCTATAATTACCACCGTTGCTGCGCTGTAGTCCAAGATCCGTTTTTGTTGCTTTGTTCCCTTGCTTGCACTACTGCTGCTGCAAATTGCTATTTCCACGGCTGTTGTTGTTGCTGCTGTTGCCGTTGCTTCTAATGTTGCTGCTACTCTCCTTTTCTTGGCTGCTGTCTAGTGGGCTTTTATCTACTGCTAACACTGCTGTTGTCGGTAAGCCCATTTTAGGTGGTCTTTCATCTGCTGCTGTCACTAAGCCATATTCTCGTGATTTTGCTGCTGCCGCAGCTTGGTTGTTCGTGCCGCTGGTTTGTTCTTGCCGTCATTGCTGATGCTGGGGACATGGAAGTAGCGACTGGTTCATTACTTCCATCAGTTAAGGATAGCTTTTCTGTGAGTTGTTTTGACCAAGAGTGTTTACTTCACGGTCAACAGTAGTTCGTTTTCCTTTCCATAAACTACTGTTGGGCCTTTTCTTTGATTCCGCTTCGGTTTTTCGATGTTCGTCTGTTGGTCAAAATAGTTACATATCTGATTCTTGCCTCTTTCTGTTTTGAGACGCCACTTTTTTGCAGGTAGTGAGATATTTGACAGACACTTCTCAGTCGCCTCTTTTTGGCAGAACTGTATATTGTTTCAAGTGCACATCACACTTTGCAGTACGAGACACTATCAGTTTTAAGCCATTTTTGCGAGTTGTATTGGGTGTCTTTGTTGTTTGTTTGTTTCTTTGTTTGTTTGTTTTTTTTTTTTTTTTTTTTTTTTTTTTTTTTTTTTTACAAGCCAAATAAGAGCAATACAATGAACTCAAATGTCAGTGTTAGCCTCTTCTCGCCACCATCAACAATGTATCCATTGTTGCCCTTCTTGATTGGCGCTCAACGCCTAACACACCACTTCTCTGAACTTATGCTAGCCTACACTACGAGATGCAACCAGGATCAGAGAGCACTGCTAACGGCGGATGCATGACATTGGAAGTTGGAAGCCAAAACAGCTAGCTTGGCAGATCGCGACCCCTTCAAGCTTGCTTTGTACACAACGATGATTCTGGTCGTTTGCAGTGGTTACATCACATCAGTGACATCAGTGTTAAAAGTATTAGAGAGATGATTGGGGTACGTAAGTTCCAGACAAGAGATCAACCATGGCACAACATCCGTCATATTCAAAAGAAGACTTGAGAACTATCCCAATACTACCTGCACACTATTCATAGGAGAATCTCCTTCACAATGAATGTCAGTGAGTCCTTCTTCATCACCTAGCCCCCTCTATCGTGGTTTGCCCCCCATCCCCTTAGAAAAATTGCTACCCGCACGGGGCACTGAGTGGATTATCCAGGCCCCGGTGGCTGAGGTCCTTTTTGGGAGTCCGGTGAGAAGCTGGGATGGCAAGTAGCTTAGGTCCTTCTTCCGTCCCACATCCAACTCTAACAAGGTGCCATCGTTACCCTTATGAGTATACCCTAGCCTAATCTACACAAAAAAAAAATATTCGTCCTAACATTCGGATTTCAAAAGGATCACCGTTCGCCTGCAAATATACGAAACAACCTGGTGAGCTAGCTGAGGAAGAACAATAACAGAGAATTACACAGACAGAGCAGGACTCAACAGCACGATCAACCATGCACTCATTCAAAATTTGCACTCCACACAACCATCCATCTACTAGGGCATCGCCGTCTTAGGCGCTTAAGCTGCCCGCCATTGTTCATTTTTCCATTACCTCCGACCGCTCCACTTCTCTGTCAGATCTGCTTAAACCCTAAACCCCACGGAAGCCCACAAGTCTCTCTTTTCCTAAGGTCTCCCTTATCCTGCCTTAATCATCTTGGAAGTTAAAACCGTATGTCTAGCCTTCTGTTATTGCTATTATATCTTCTCCTTTTAAGTATCTCTACCCTGACCTACCCAGAAACAGTATATTTATGGGGCGTCGCTAAGTCACTCTGGACCAAAATTACAGACTCTCCTTTGAATTCCCTGAGAGCAAGGAGACGCTGTTGATAGGAAATGACCCTTCTATGGTGGGGCCACACTACCAGAAGCGCGCATTCCAGTTAATAAGGCAATACGTACGATGGACGATATGGAAGCATAGGTGCGAGCAGGCCATCGGCAACAAGCAAATGCACAGGCAAGAAGCGAAGGAGACATTCTACAACCTAATGGAAACAGACATCCGGACGCAATGGAAGAGAATTCGCAAGCACGTCCAGCAAAACCCAATGCAAGCCAAGGAGTTAACGGATAACTTTCAAAAGAAGGTCTTACTCCAAGAAAACATAGCAACGCTAACTGGGTGTCCTTTTTGTAATCGTTACAAAGTCTACTTTGTGTTCCACTTCTGTTTGAGATTCTGCTACCTTCAGAGCTAAAAGTTTACTTGAGCTTCGAACATGACGAGTTTCTTATGTTGGGTTGTCAAAGTTTAGTTAGGCTTCAACCATATCTTCTCAAAATTTTGGATTGTTGGGTTTTCAAATTTTCGACCCCCAACGGGAAATGTTGTGGTTCATCCTGATTTGCATGTGCTCGTTTCCTTCTACAAATATATTTTACTTCACAGACCTGCTACCCATGTTTGGTCTTCCTCCTCTTGCTCTGGTGGAATGCAAAAATCCCGTCTTGAAAATGCCTTGCGGCTTGCGCCAATGTTTCTTTCAGGAGTTGGCTTTCTGGGACAACTGAGGGGACTCTAAGCTGGGCCTTTGTGGGACTTGGCATGTTGCTCCCTGTGGATAGAGTACTATATCGGAGCACCTGCGATAAAGTGTTATATCCACTGCTGCTGATTTGCGTGCTACCATTGTCATTTCTGGTATGCTCATCTGTTCTCTTGCCGTGTGCTGCAACACCTGTGGTTTCAGGGCTTTTCCCGCAGTGGACACATTGTAGCACCTGTGGTTCTTTGTTTTTTTTTTGTTTTTTAAAGCAAATAGCATGCTTCATTATATTTAGAACAAAGGAGGCCGAGAGTCCCTCCACATCTCAACCCAGAAGACTAGGGCCATTACCTAGATTAGGCTCATGCTGGAAACCGAGTCCAGTGTCCCTTCCTCCTATCAAGGCCCTTCCTCCTATCAAGCTACATGCTATTCCTGAACAAAAACCGAACAGGATTGACAAAAGACAAATAGAAATAAAGGAAAGAACCTTCCAACCAATCCCTAGGTTGCGCTTGGGAGCCGAGAGAACTGACTGTTCTACCCCTAGGTTGCACTTAAGAAGTGATAGGGCTGATTCAGAAGTGAGATATGGAAGAACTGAAACCCGTGCAGAGTGTCCTAACACGCTACTCCCTAAACCTACCTCTATTTTCCTCTGCCTGACTTCTCCCTCCCCTCTCTCTTTCAATCTAACCTCGCCTTAAACCTTGACCTGTCTTACCTGTGCTTTAAAATACCTCTCCAAAACCCGACCCTAGTTGTTTCCTGTTCGATACGTCTATCTTTCAAAGCAATGGAAGCAGGTGTTGCTATCTTCCCTCGAATCAATACCCTCTTTTAAAAATTCTCCATTAGGTTCTTGGCTTGCATTGGGTTTTGCTGGGCCCGCTTGGGGATTCCCTTCCTTGCGCCTGAATGTTTGTCTCCACTAGATTGTAGAATGTCTCCTTCGCTTCTCGCCTGTGCATTTGCTTGTTTCCGATGGCCTGCGGGCATCTGCGCTTCCATATTCTCCACAATACGTATTACCTTAAAAGTTGGAATATGCACTTTTGGTAGTGAGGCCATGCAGTAGGCGGTCCACTTCCTATCAGAAGCGTCTCCTTACCCTCGGGGAAGGGGGAGTCTGTGATTTTAGCCCAGAGCGTCTTGGCCACGTCCCACAGGTATACTGCTTCTGGGAAAGAAAGGAGACACTGACATAAGGTCTCCGATACTCCTTCTGTACATTGTGTGCAATGTTGAATGGTGGGATCATGGTGGTGTTGACTGCGACGCTCAAGAAGCCACGAGTTGACCGAGTCTGCGACGTGGAGGATCAACCAGTGCAAGCTCCTTACTTTACTTGGAAGGATCTGCCACTTTCTCATTTGGTTTCTGCATTTTCTTCTCCCATCTAAGTGCCAAGGGTTCGGCTAATGGAGATGAGCGCTTCCTGAGTCTGTACCCTAGCTTGGTTGTGTAGTGGAGTATGTTAGTTCTTCTTGTTGTGCCTAGTGAGGCCCCCCTGAGATTCCAGACCCACTTAGTTGGGTCGATCTCCAAATTCTGAATATCTGTTGTTGGACCAAATATCGTGAACTCCTTCGTCTCTATCACCCTCACTTTCCTCACCTGGTCTTTTTTTATGGTGATCTGGGTGCTCGTGTCCTTGTCCAACTGGAATGTGTACTGTGGTTCTTTTTCTGTATCGTAGTCTTCTTTGATTTAGGACTGTTGTGGATGTAGACTTGCGACTTTATTGTAGCATACCTGTCCTTCAATATGCATGAAATCCAAGCTTCAGGCTTGCGGCATATCATTGAGATGAAGTCTTCTTATAATGGTTCTGTATTTGGGCTGATAGTCCATCATAGCTTTACCTTTTGTACTGACCAATTTCGCAAACCACATCTTTTTGTGGTACTGGACCAGAAATTGGCAAAAGAAAGCTACATTTGAAGGTCATTTAGTAATTTCCGATTGTATGGCGGATCGGGTTTTTCATCCAACGGAGTCACATTTATTTGCAAGTGACTTTGGCGATGGCACAATCGAAATTTGCGATACGGAACATAAGATTTCCCCTTCCTAAACACCTAGAGATACAGAAGGACTTAGCCACAACGTCAGCATGGAGTCTTAGAGTGGTCAAGAGAAGTTGTTTCTGATCACGGACCATCATGATAAGAAAGTTAAGGTCTAGGACTAAAAGATTTACGAGTTTGCATATCCAAACTGGAAGGACACAAGCACAAGATCAATTCTATGTTTTTCCATCCATACTTGCCCTAAATCTTCAATGTGTCAGAAGATGGAGAAATTAAATTTTGGAGGCAGTCAAACTCTGAGCTGATGTTTTCGTTTTCATTTGGAGTTCGAGGTTTGGCGAGCAYGAATCCTTGAAGAAACTCTCAAAAGCTCGTGTTTGGAGCGAACGAGTAGCTCCAGGTTCTTGAGATTAACACAAGGGAGAATCACGTTTCGACACAAGAATTGAAGAAGAAGAACAAGATTGAARACTTGGAAAGCGAGGTGGTTCGAACTAGGAAAAGAGAGGAAGAGTTGTGGGAGTTGAGACTCAATATAAGAAAGAACTTGATGAAGTGAGAGCAGATCGCTGGGAGAAAGAGAGAATGCAAGCAAGTCAGGCGAAGCAACTAGAGGATGAGGTAAGAGCGCTGAAGTCGAAGAACACAGTGATGGGAGAGAGGCTTGCAAATGCAGAAAGGAGGAATGGAGAGCTGTAGGCCGAGAGGGCAGAGCTTGCAAAAAAGGTCCAACAGCTGCACAGTGAGGTGAAAAACCTCCTCGCACACAAGATAGTACTCGTGGAAAAGCTTGAAAAGTCCACGGAAAAGATTCAGGAGCTGGACATAGAAAGAGTAGCCCTCGTCAAAGATTTTAATGAAAGAATCAGTGAAATGAAACAACAACTGAAAAATGAAGTTGCTTCATCGCACAAAGAGAGTGTGTTTTCTAACGGAGCTCAAGATGGCTACAAACGACTTCAGCATGAATGTAGGAAGCGGTGATGCGGATCACTGTAAGTCTGTGTACTCTGGAAGCAGTGATGCATTGCGACCTACAGCAACGGATCAGTTTTCAAGAGCTGCTTCTTTTCAGGTCTTAGATCGACCTCCTCCAAGGAAGCTCGCTTTGTGCCTGTCGTCTTTTTGAAACCCTTCTCTACAAACGCTTGCCTCCAGCACTTCAACTTCTCAATCAAGGAGAAGTCTCTATAGAACCCAGGAATGCAGCGGTTTAGACTGTCCCTCTTCTCGCAAAAGGTCAAAACTCTTAAGTTGCAGTTTCCAGACCTCTTTGGAGTGCATTGCGACCTACAGCAACGGATCAGTTTTCTTGAGCAGTTTTTTTTTAGGTCTGAGACCGAGCTCCTCCCAACAAGCTTGCTTTGTGCCCGTCGTCTTTTTGAAACCCTTCTCTATAAACGCTTCGTGCCCGTTGTCTTTTTGAAACCCTTCTCTACAAACACTTGCCGCCCTTTGTCTTTTTGAAACCCTTCTCTACAAACACTTTGTTCCCGTCGTCTTTTTGAAACCCTTCTCTACAAAAGCTTGTGTCCGTCGTCTTTTTGAAACCCTTCTCTACAAATGTTTGTCGACCATCATTTTTTTGAAACCCTTCTCTACAAACGCTTGGTACAGTTATGGTACGAAAGCTTGGGGCCTCAAGCATGTGTCAGATTGAAGCAGCCGGCGAGTTTAAGACTGAGGTAGCGGATGTTTTAAGGAGGCTACAATACCCCATTTATTTACCCCTTTGGGAGTCTGTTGTGAAGAGAATTGCCTGGTGTCCTGGAGGGAATTTCTCACAAGAATGAGCTCAGAGAGGCAGTGGAGGGTGGATAAAAAATTTGTCCGTCTCACCTTCAAATATGCTAATGCAATTCTGACCATAGACAGTCCTTCAAAGCAGATATCGATGCAGGCAGTTGGGATGTCAATCTCACTCCTGATGTTGTCGAGTCGGGTTAAAGGTGTTCAAACGTGGAGAGACACGATCGGGATCGGGCCCGACATGATGGAAGATTGTGCAGACATCCTTCCTCTGCCAAAGGGAGTTACACTGAAAGTGGACCTCACAGAGGCAGTAAAGGGGGCATAAGAAAGGTGTGCATCATTGTCGAATATGCTCGAGCAATTCTGGTCATGGACAGCCCTTCAGAAGTTCAGATGTGATTCAGACGGAGAGATTGTAATGTGATTCTTCTTTTTGAAATCCATTTTGCAGCCAAACATAGGAGTTGTGGTACTAAGGACAGACATGAATGGCACTGGCGTTTAGCGCTTTGCTGATCGATGTTTTTTCTTGTGCAGTCGTGATTTGATCACAAAGAGCTCTGAGGTATCCACAAACTGGATCTGACTAAAATCTGAGGCAAAGGGAGGCTACAAGCTTTCTGTTCATGAACGATTGATTTTCTCCTAGCCTGTGACGTACCAATTTTTGTGCTTGAACGAGTTTCCTAAGCCCTGCGTTCTGCTTTTATTTTCTTTTCGTGAGTTGCTGCCACAAAGAAGCTTCAAGTTTGCCTGGTTTGTTCAGCGTGAGAAAGGAGAAGGGTATTATCCTTATTACAGAAAGAAGTCCACCAAGGAACATTTTGAGGACATCTTTAATTGGAGTTGTGGTGTTTTTTGTTACAACTTTGAGCTGAAGACGGACAAGACCCTTTTTTCTTCGACTACAAAGAAAATTTATGAAATGTTCGAGTCAACAAGTGTCGAAGATGACGAAGGTGAAAATATGATGAGATCTCCGTCAAATGACTATTGGACTGTTGTCGAGGACAAGACCGAGGTGGATTTTGTGATCGGTGAGGATGATATTTCCACCGAACATAACCTAACTCTGCCTTAAAGATCTACTTGTGGCAACCTCAGTTTCCGGGCTGAAATACTATAATTAATCTTGAGAAGAATTGTGACCTCTGTTGATGTTAGCAAATTCTACCAGTGCAGGTTGTAGAGGTAGTTGTTTCATAATGTAATTTAGAGGACTTTATGTTCTTTGTCACATTTTCTGTTTCCAAAGTCCTTTGTTTTACGATTAAATATTTATCGCTCACATTAGTTTTTTACTTAGGAAATCCTCAAAATCTCATATAGGACTACAAGGTTTTCGTTACATTTCCTATTTACAACGACGCTTCTGTGCAAAGAAATCGATCCACGTCATTTAAACAGTTTTTGGCGACCGTTGCTGTAATCTGAATGCCATGCGTTATAAGACTATAAATCGTTTGTAACATTTCATGTGGTGGCGGGAGTTTGTACTAGGATTAAATATTTATTGTTTACATTCTTGTTTTCTTTAGGAAATCTTCCATGTGCGTTATAGAACTATAACGTCCTCGTTACATTTCTTGTTTCTCACAACACTTCTGTGCAGCGCATGGAAATTGGATTACTACATCATCTGTCAAAATCCGAATAAATGAGGCGGATCTACTGTGATTAAATATTTGACGCTTCTATTTTTGTTTGACTGAGGAAATCCTCAAAGTGAAAGTAATAGGATCATGTTATTTCACAATATCTCCAATGTCTCATATAGGAGTATAAGTTATTCGCTACAGTTCATGTTTACTAAAGCACTGCTGTGTAGGAGAAGTCGATCCACCTCATTTCTTTGTTTTTTTGGCGTGTCATCTTATTACCATGCGTTATAGGACTATGTGTTCCTGTCGCATTTTTCTGTTAGCTGAAAAATCTTTCAAGTTAACACATTCTGCTTTTCAAATCAAAACGTACATGTTATTTTCACTTTGTTGGTACTTTGTCATATAGGACTATAAGTTCTTTGTGACATTCCTGGTTAATCGTAGAGTTGGCGCGCAAGAGAAAACGGTACGCCTGATTTCTTTCGTTTTTGCTACTTTTTTCATTCTTTTTTTTCATGGCTACATGCATTTCGGTTTTCCTTTTCGAATTATCGCTTTGTTTTGTTATTTTCGGATGTCCTTGTCTAACTAGAATCGATTCTTTCCAAAATCGTGTGAAATTGTGATTTTGCTTTCAACAACTCGCCAGGTTAACCTCTTTTGTTTGAAAAATATTTTTGCGCTCTATTTAGGGACAATTACGATGTGTTTTCGCACTGACTCCAGACAAGTTGACTGAAAAAATTGTACTTTTTCCTATCTAAAACTTTCTTTCGGTTTTCGTTCGCTTTGTTTATACGTTTTGTTGGGTTTTCATCATTTGTTGGGTTTTCACGAACCCGATGTTCTAAGCGGGGTGACAACTCTGTGTGGATGCGAGGCGACGGAGTGCCCGCATCAGGAATGCTGGAAAGAGAGAGAAAGAGAGAGAGAGAGAGAGAGAGAGAGAGAGAGAGAGAGAGAGAGAGAGAGAGAGAGAGAGAGAGAGAGAGAGAGAGAGAGAGAGAGAGAGAGAGAGAGAGAGAGAGAGAGAGAGAGAGAGAGAGAGAGAGAGAGAGAGAGAGAGAGAGAGAGAGAGAGAGAGAGAGAGAGAGACCGGGCGTGTGTGGGGATGAAGTTCGTTCTTTTCAGCTTCTGGGTAAATTTTATCGCGGCAACTTCGGATTTCTTGTGAATCGTCTCGGATTTTCTGTTTTTAATGGTGTCTCTCATCCCACTTTTTGTATCTGTACAGTTTTGACAAACAGTGCGCGTCATCTTTTGTTCTCTGCTCTCCAAGATCTTGCATTTATGACATTTTGATGGATGATCCGGTTTGTTCCCCCTCGTTCCCTATTTTCAGCATGATCGTTGTCCTCGGCTTTTGCAAACTCGTTGGGTTCTATTCCAAACGCATGTCGTTTCTCTGTTTTGATTTAATATGTGCATACTTGTCGATCCCTCGCTTTTGATGAGCATGAACAAGTTTGAGGGAAATATCGTCGTTTTGATCGATGAATGAGTGAATCGGTGCCCCCCCGCGATCTTGAATAGGAGACTGGGATTGCAAGCCGTTTTCACGGACCTTTCGATGTATGAGCGTTATCCCCGACACGGAAAATTGGATCCGCGCATCAGGTAAAACGGACAATTCGTTGCCCACCACGAACGGGGGAGCAATTTTGTGCACACACGTGTGAGCCCGACCGAAAGGGACGGCGCCTACACGCGTGTCTGCAAGATCCGTGTACGGGCCATAACGGCACTTGCATCGGACTGACATAATGATTCGTGTTACTGACCGGGAAAGTCTACAGGACCCCGATTGGGAATGAAAGAACGCGTATTTCTTTGCGCAGCCCCGACCCAATCCTCTGAAATTCCTGTACCAGCAAGGAAACGAACGAGTTTGCGACTGGGATATATGAAAAGCATTAGACGCCGTTTCCTACGCAGCCCAATTCCCTGAGTCCCACACGAGCCACGTCCTCTCCGAACCTGGGGTCGTCATCCAAATAACCCACTGCCCACCTTACCGAGTGGTGTTACCCTTCCACCACCTCACAATTATCCCATAGCATGCGATCGCTTCCTACTGGCCCCGAAACCCTTGATCTCAGTGCCAGCGGGACAGCGCGTATCGAGCCTCGAGATTCGTTCGCCGAACCCGAACAGAGACTGACCGACGAGCACACAACCTCCGATTGAGACCTTCGTCGTCCGATTTCGAAGTCTGCAGCGATCGACGACAGCAGCTAATCAGACTGCGTGACACCCACAGCGTCCAACCCGTCCATCAGGTCCTCGACCAACCACGAAGGTGAAACCAGGGGAGATGGTGATTCCCATTTTCGGGCTTGTTGAGTTCATTGGCAGGGGCCATGTTGTTGGGATTTTGTTCGAGAATGCAAGAGTGTTTAGATCTGTCGGTGCTGTGATCGTGGAAAAGTACCCCGGGATCTCTAGTCTGGAATGCACTGCACATGYCAACTGCCCAATGCTGCATGACATCTGCAACTTTCCTTTTGTGCACAAACCACGAGAGGTGGCCTACCTTCCTTTTTATAGTGCCAAGTACGACCTGCMCATACCCTCTTGCGCTTTTACCCYCGAAACTTGCCACAGGAGATCTCAGTTCCGMCCTGGGACTCCACCCCCACTTTCCTAAAATCCTTGGCWCACMYCCTTTCGCACTCCCGGRCCCCCATCCTACTCCGATCAGGAAGTTGCRCTGSGCGTGAGGTTGGGTGYCAGAACGTTGGTGCTGGTRCGATACCTCGCAGAAGAGGATGCTATGCACGTTAGCAGACCGAGAAGGCAGMAGATGAAGGCGAGGAAAGAGARKTATGAGTGGGTGGTGTCGAAGATGGTGCAACAAGGCTTGGCGAAAAGGCTGGTGGGGGAGTGCGAGAGAAAGTTCTACGCTCTTGTGGACCAGGCGAAGAAAATCAGGGACTTCCATAACCRGTCGGGCGAGTGAATCTATTGGAATGTGGAGAGAAAGCAGGCCGGGTTGCCCCTGCATTATGAACATTAATGCTGGGATGCGATCCAGTGGAAGTTGGGGAAGTCTTCCGGGTATTTCGACCAGGTGGTGAACTTCGTTGATGTTCTTGGAGGTGCCACCAGCGCTCTCACATCAGATGACGAAGGGGGGAGGGGGTTGAGCGCGGGGCCTGTGCCACGCAGGCGGGCGGAGAGTGACATGTCGGAGGGGTTAAAGTACTAGCGTATCTAAGGAGGAGGGCGACGCAGCAGGTCGTTATGTTGCACCCCGTACGAATACGGGGCGTCCGTACGGGCTGTACGCGCCGTTTCAGCGGGCTTCCCGGGGGGCTTCTGACACCTGAGGGGGTGGGGGGGGGG
>BFEA01001223.1:48159-68117 GCA_003427395.1 Chara braunii
GGGAGGACCCCTCCCCCACCAACCAATCAATCAATCAATCAATCAATCAATCAATCAATCAATCAATCAACCAATCAATCAATCAATCAATCAATAAAAAAAAAACAGTCAATCAATGAAAAAAAAAAAAAAATCTATTTATTTAATTGTTTTCGGTAGTCTCCGAAATCCACCCCCCCGTTTTCGAAGTTTTTATGTTTTTTTTTTGCGAGGAGGTAGGGGGACCCTCCGTGACTCGAAACCCGTTCCCCGCCCCCCAAACCCCCTCCCCGATCGGCCGCGGCCTCGGCCGAAATTATCGACCGCGTTCGGCCGCGGCCACGGCCGAACTCGGCTGCGGCCAGGGGGTAACATTGCATGCATCCCCTCTGATAGCTGGAGGGACTACAAAGCTATGTTCACAGGGGTCCCCTGTGTAAGCCTTAGGAGGAGGAGGAGGAGTTTTTTTTTTTTTTTTTTTTTTTTTTTTTTTTTTTTTTTTTTTTAAGTTCATGGTGTTGTAGACATGGTGTACACAGTGATCACCTGGAGCAGCAGGCCGTGGGTGTCCTGGAATATGAGACCACCTCCCATCCCATCCTCACGTCAATACTCCTAGTGCACCACTGCACCCAGTATCCCACTATCCTACCTAAGTGTGACCAGCACTCAGGACCATTACCCTACTAATGGGCAGGTAACTTGGACTTATCATCAGTGATAGGCACCAGGGCTGATAGGTTGACCAGCCCTGGTGGAAGCCGAATTGGACGAGCCTTGTCGAACGGGAACTTCGGACGCCAGACCCAGACAATCTACTACAGGCCCCAAGAAGCTCTGGGCCCTAGGTGTCAGAAAGGGTAGCACCCTTTGAAGCAGTCTTACCGTCCTTCCCCTAGCTTACCCAAGGCCAGGCGAAACTCGGACTGGCCTGAGCGACTTATACCCCTACCCTTACCCCAGGGTCTAAGCCTTATATATAGCCACTAGTCAGTTCTACTGGAATATCAGTAGGAACTCCGGTGGCCCATACCTGTCCCTACCGCAGATACTAGACCCCACCCAGTGAGTAGACCCCCCCGGTCTGATAGTTGTGTAGTTCGAAATGTATGTGTATACCCAAAGGCTGTGTATGCTTCATGTATAGCAAGCCATGTATATGCCCGAAGGCTGTGTGTGCTCTGTGACTCAATGTAGCGAGATGTATAGGCAGCATCATGTGTGTATATCGAGGAGAGAACGGGGTAAGCTGGCCAAGGACCCCCCCAAGATCCGAGCCAAGCTCGAACCCGTGAGTAGTTGTAGGTAGGTGGTGAAGGTGAATTGAAAGAATTAATTTTTGAAAAACCATCGACGATTTGACAGAAGAATATAGCGTAGTTTTCAAAAGAAGAAAAAAAAGGAAAAAAAGGAAAAAAAAAAACAGGAACAGCTGCTGGGAACGACAAGTTCCACCTCATTGACGAGCCTTCTGACCCCCGCGACACGAATTTCGCAGTTCCCTCCCCCCCCAAAACAATTAATTTTTTTTGCTGTTTTAAAAGCAGGTAATTCGCAGTTACAGTGCCTCGCCTCACCACTCACCAAAAATGCACAAGAGACAAAAACTTGTACGGTGTACCTTTGTGTACCTTTCCATCTTCGTTGAGCAGATTCATTCTCATTTGCTGAGTGGTGTGGTAAGGGCCGCATTCATCTAACGAGGGGCTCGCCGCTCGAGTTTTGCCAAACTTCAACATGTTTAACGTATCCGGACAGTATTCGGTCTCTATACGTTGAGAATGTCAACAACGAAAAGCAAAAAAGAATGTTAGGCTTTGGCGAGCACTGCGGCCAGGCCGCTGAGTTGTTACAGAGGCTAGGTGATGGCGGAGATGCAGGGATGGCATGTCATCGAGTTCGATCCCGCACTGTACTACTGTATACAAATCAATGGCGGTGCGGAGGATCAGAGTACAGTAGAGTCGAATTGGAAGAGTGGGTCTCCATAGGACTGGAGAAGACCTGTGAGCCACCTCCACCATCTTAAGTTTGCCTTAATCGTCTCTCCCCCAAGCTCGATCCTCTGCCGTCTCTCTGCCTCCCGCTCCCACTCGCTCTCGAAGTAGGTAGACGATGGCGCGCCCGAGCACTAGTGTGTTGCTGGCCATGGCGCTAGTTTGCNCCGTCTCTCTGCCTCCCGCTCCCACTCGCTCTCGAAGTAGGTAGACGATGGCGCGCCCGAGCACTAGTGTGTTGCTGGCCATGGCGCTAGTTTGCGTTGCCCTCTGCGCCGCGATCCCATCCGTCCATGGTCTCCGCCGCCTGACATCGGGTTGTGGCGGTTGTCCGTCGTCCTGCGAGACGGCGCTGAAGGGCTGCGATTTCTACTTCTATGGTCACCAGAACAACGTGCCGAAGATCAAGCTCATCCGAAAGGGAGACAATACCATCTACGTCCAATGCGGCCATATTCTGCACCGGGATGGGTAAGGCATCCCCTCTCCTCAACACCATCAATCAAAAAATACAATCTTGTTGGTCGTTTCTTTCGTTCACCCTGTTCATCTTTTCCTTTTTTTTTTTCTTTTCCGTTGGTTTCCTGTCGAAGACAGTTGATTCCTTGCTATGATTCGTCCTCTGTTGCTCCGCTTGTAGGGCATACTCACACTGGGGCTTTTTCCGACTCAGCTCTGATTTCAGATCGTCGTTGCTCTTTCTTTAGCTCATCCCCTGTTGGGGCCTCGCCACACGGCTCTCGAAATTTGGCGGGTGCTTCTCGCCGTGTTCAAGCAGGAAGTTCATTCTCATTTTGCACATTTCGGGAGTGGTGTGGCGATGCCCTTGCTCCTCACTTAGGGCATACTCACACTGGGGCTTTTTCAACTTGAACCGGTCCGAGTCAAACGATGATATGTCAGGTGCGGAGTGATTCAAGGCATATGATATGATAAGATAAGATGAGCTCGCCACCCACTACCTCGATTGAAAGGTTTTTGCGATGCTTATGACGGATCGGATGTGTGTTTGACTCCTCGACCCTGATGTGCAGGTACGACACTCGCCCTGTGAAGGTTGTGAACTCGGCCAACTGCGCGATTCTCCAGGGCCAGAAGTGGAACACGAATGCGTGCCAGCATCGGCTCTACGGCAACGGCAGGCACCTCGCATCTCGCGAGTTCAACGTTGGCAATCCCAGCGACTTCCTGAACGCGTGCATCAAGGTCCAGATCAGCGCGGCGCAGTACGAGGACGGAGGAAACTTCAACAACGGGCACAAGAACCCTAGGGCCTGCATCGTGGTGAAGACGGACAAGACCTTCCGGTAACTGCCGTGGATCGGCCGAGACTCGAGAGAAGAGTGTTTATTTACGCAAATCATACTCTAGAAGACGCTTCCAAAGAAGGGAAGCAAAAAAAAACTAGAAGACCTGTAGATAGGGTAGGGTAGGGTAACGCGTAGTCACGGCAGGCATGTACGCGAGGACACACACGTAGCGACCCCGCAGAAGGAGGATGGTAGAACTCACGCATGAATGATGGTAAATTAGAGTAAGGCCTACGTCTGCTACAATAAATGGGATCACTAAGCGCTTGGGAGAGCGGCTCTTGAAAATCGCACGATTCCTATCACGGGGGAGAAGGTGTACATACTACATATGCATATTCTTAGGTGTAAGGACATTGCACCATCTTTTTCAGGTTGCTGTTACGGTTTCAGATAGTTAGTTTTAGAGAGAGAGAGAGAGAGAGAGAGAGAGAGAGAGCAGAGAGCAGACTGAGAACTTCAAAACACTGAGTTTATATTCCCCTGAAGAAACCTGCTTTGACTACAGATCGTCAGATTCCCAAGTAGAAAGGCAAATTTACAAGGATAATTTAGGGAGAGCAGCGAATACCTAAACCCGTCCTGACTTCGATTCTTCTCAACTTCTGACTGCATGAGAAATCATTTGCAAGAGCAGTCCTGACAACACGATGTGGTATGATCTCTCTCTCTCTCTCTCTCTCTCTCTCTCTCTCTCTCTCTCTCTCTCTCTCTCTCTCTGTGTCTGTCTCTCTCTCTCTTTCTTGCATTCTTTCGTACATACACACCACTCTGTGACACATGCACACACACACATACACACACACAATCACAAATTGTGTCTGTCTGTCTGTCGTCTATTATAATCTTCGAGTGGCAGGTCTTTTAAGATGGAGTAAGAATTATTCTTTGACAAAGATTCTGTTTTGCCACTGTGGATTCTGGGTTTCCGTAGCAATGTCAAAAATGACTGGTGGGAGTTCTGGCATCGGGAGCTGTACGTTGGAATATTCCCGACGCGCTTGCTGTCTTATAATTTTGCGTGGTGTTGATATTCTTCTTTCCCGTTGTGCCCACGAGTATGTACGGACAAAATTGGAGTTGCGCATTGTGCTCACGCTTGTCCTCGGCATATACACGACCTAGCCTTCAAACTACCTTTTTTTCCCTCTCGAATTCAAAGTTCCACGGCCTAGCTACAACTTCTCCTAAGGCTAAACAGGGGAGTCAGGGGACTCTCGCAATAGTAGCTACCTACCAACCGTGGCAAGGGGCAGATCCCCTTCAGTTTAAGAAGTTTACTTGAGTCTGTGGAGTTTGTTTTTTTTTTCTGTTGGTTTGATCGAAGAACTGTCAAGAACGTTAATGTTTATTTGAGAAAACTACGGCGCAGTCAGGGTTTGAGTTTGTAATTGCACTTGAGGCAAAAGGGCCGGTAATGCTGAATGTATATAACCCACGTTTCGGGTCCGGTGGGGTCGCGTGGGGGTGTGTTGTGTTCGCGGGATCGCCTCAAGTGCAATTACAAACTGTTTTCGTGACTGCGCCGAAGTTACCCCTTTTTATTTCTTATTTTCTGACAGAACCCTCCCCCCGAGCCCCTTCTTATGTTAACTTTTCTTCGTCATTGGCTTTCTGTCTCATTGTTTTTCTGTTCCTTGTTTTCAGAAAGTTTTCTTCAGGTTCTATGTAGTTTTAGAGTGATTTCTAACCTGTGAAGCTACGAGTGCTTGTTTGGTAGGATTGGGTACTTCAGCTAGTCTCCCCCTGCCCAATAGCGCCAACACTGACACCCGCTTTCTGTGATGTGAAGTATAAGAGCCCGAGGCTTAGCCTCATTGGGGGTCCGTATGCCACGTGGCATGTGGTACTTGAGGAGAATTAGTTCTGGTTTCGAATATTTTTCAACGTGGTCACCCTAGCGCAGACCTAAACTTCCTCAATTGGGCTATGGTCCCTGTGCGTTAAAAGGTGGGAAAAGTTATAGAACCTCCCCTCCGTGAAACCTTTGCATTCATTTCCCCCAGAAGAGGCAAAAGGGTTTGCAGGACCCAAAATGACTTTTCGAGTGGCTGGGCAGGTAACTCCCGTAGGCAAAAATGGTGGGAAAGTGTTTTCCAGGGGGCAAAAATGAGGTAAAAAACTCATTTTGCGGCCTGCATCACTCATTTGCGCCATTTGGGGCAAAAATGAGTACAAAGGTTTTGTTGCGGGGAGGTTCTATAACTTTCCCCTTCACGAAGGGAGCTCAGTTTCCTTCATGTCGAACAACACCTGCTGGGAACCTGTACCACTGGCAGGGCTTGCTTGCACTAGCGCTATTTAAAAATGTATCTGATTGCATTTACGATAGGACCTGTATGCATCTGACTGCAATCCCGGCCCGAAGTAGACTAGTGCTAGTGTGAAAATGCCCTCAGCGTCACTTCTCAAGTGGAGAAATCATTAAACTTCGAAGACACATTTGTATCCTTCCCTGCACTGGCTGTTCCCAAAGCTTGCCGCTTGTATTTTAAAGTGAGCGGCATAGATTTGAAGCTCCTCGTTGGGCGTTTTTTCCTTGCTTTCTTTCCTCACGTGCCATTTTTAATTGTTTTTTTCGTCAATCTTCAATAGTTAATTTCGACTTGATGAAAAGGAGGTCGGAGAACCTCGACATTACTCCTGGTTCCCCTACCATTTCTACCACACTCCTAGTTGGCCGTTTGGGGCGCCTGAACCATGACATAATTGGTAGAAAGAGCCCACGCCAAAACCTTTTCGGTTAAAAAAAAAAAAAAAAAAAAAAAAAAATCCTTTTCGGTTTGGGGAGCCCGAAACTCGGCCGTTTGGTACAACAGGCCCTGACGGCTTCAGCGTGAGTGAAAGGTGCCTCCGCGCCCTGGCCACATCTCCCTAGGCCTGTTTTTACGGGTGCAAGAATTTGGTGCTGTTTTTTCGCCAGATTCATGAACCGGATAATTGGTAGAAAGCCCCCCCCCAGGCCAAAACCTTTCGGTCGTTTGCTACTACTTCGCGCCCAATGTTTTCCATGTGGGGTACTAGAGGCCAACTGGTCCCTCAAGGGCCCTACAGGATCGTGAATCTGATGCATACACAGCCCTATTCATTTTAATGACGAAGAGGCCTAGGGCGGTATCCCTGAAGGGTAGAATGAATCCCATGTACCGTATTCGCAGCAAGTAGGCTGCATTTTGCGGTGACAACTTTTGTCTTCTAGGGGTCGTTTGCCGCGTCCGGCATGTCGATGACAAGTTAGAGGGGTTTACAGGGCGTCGTGCGGTGCAGGGGAAGGGTGTGGTCGGGGGCAGGAGATAGATGGGTCGTGTGTCAGGTGGAGAAGTTCGAGGGCGTGAGTGCAGTTGGTGTAGGTGGTGGTGGTCACCGTTCACTTTCCTTTTCGGGAGATGGTCTTTTAGACATCGGGCACACACAGGAAATTTTTTCTTTGGGCTCGCCCTCGTCCGTTATGGCGTGTGCGTCTCGAAGGGTCTTTTTTTACAATTATCCGGGTTCATGTATGTGGGTGTTTTCACAATTATCCGGGTTCATGTATGTGGGTGTTTTCTACATCCACATTCAGACTTTCGTTCCAAAGACAATTTCGGTGTGGATGCGACTGGTGGGTGACACTGGGTGTGACTGCGGGGATGCACGCGGAGTGTAGCGTCGTTGTGGTCTTCCGAGAACGCAGGAAGTGATGGGCAGTGTGGGTGAGCGACTGCGGGTATGTAGAATTGTCGTGGCAGTCCAATAACGCATGAAGTAGTCGCTGTCATGTGTGTGTGTGCGTGTGTGTGTGTGTGTGTGTGTGTGTGTGTGTGTGTGTGTGTGTGTGTGTGTCTGTGTCTGTGTGTGTGTGTGTGTGTGAGAGAGAGAGAGAGAGAGAGAGAGAGAGAGAGAGAGAAGACGCGTGTGACATACTAGTTTCCAGATCTGCGCCATCTTCCGGACCCCTTCCGTTTTGTTTTCCCTACACCCAGATGTGTATAGTCTGACCCCCCTCCCCTCCCCTCTCTGTCTATGCCGGATTAAAGGTACCTTGCGGAAATCTCTCAGCCCCTTTCCCTTTTTCCTTGTTTTGTTTGCATGGGAATTTCACGCGCCTTAAAGAGTGCGCTTGGAATTTGGCTCGGCAGTTAGAAATCCTGGAATTATCGGAATACCGCGCGACCTTCCGCGCGCGAATGTTCTCGACCTCGACCTTGAAAACTCTGGGAAATTCTTGTACAAATATGGATCGACGGAAGATTTTTCTTTCCCACGTCTGCTTTGCGCGTGAGTATGGTATTTTCAATTTTTGAATTAGCACAGGATTGGGAAAAACTGCAACCGTTTTGGTGCCCATTCCCCTCTTGCCCACCGACGCCATGCCAGCAAGCTCCCTCCTGTTTCCTCCCTCGCGTTCCTCTCACCATCCCTCTTCGCGCGCGCACGCTTCCTCGCCCCCGCCTCCTGTAATTGCTTTTCCCTCCCTTTCCTCAGCACGCGTCTTTTTTCTTTCTCCTTCTTGATCATCTGGATCTTGGACCCGTTTCGTGCTATCCTTGGCGCTCCTCTTCCCGCTCTAAAATCCGCACTTGAAAACCCAGTCGATTCTCTCTCTCCCCGCCTAACCAAGGAGAAGTGCCGTGTAAGTTCTTACTGCACGACGATTCTGATTGGTTGAGGTCAAGTTAAGAGGATCAACATGGCTTTCGAGCCTTTCGATAGACAGCTACTTGCAAACTCTCCCATGCCCTCCTCTGCCTTGCCCTTCACCCTTCTCCGCATTTCTCTATCATCTCGAAACTATAAATTCCGCCAGCACCCCTGCAAAACTCTCTCTCAACTCATCGGCTTCCGGGAAGTAGTGGCTAGGTGATGTGTACGGTACGAGTCGGAAAGTCCTGACGAGCTGACTGTAGACTGGCTGGCGGTGCCCTAGATCGCCAGGACGGACGGTGGGATCCGAGCAAGCCACTTCGAGACTAAGTTGGCGAGGTGACGATTGCAATGGTGGAGGATGATGCGCGACGGCCGGGATCGTCGGCGTCAGAATGCGGACAAGTAATCTGAGTTGAGTGTATGACAGGCTCGAGGTCGTGTTCGAATTTAATGGCGAGTACGCCCTCTTGGTTGTGACTCTATTCTTTGGTGTGACTTTGCGGCGGTAAAGCCGAAGTTTCTTCCATTCCTCGATCTCTGTGTAATTTCTCCTCCAATCTTTATTCCTCCTTCTCTCTCTTCCTTCGATTGTAAATGGATCTACGTAAAACGCTTGAGATTGGCGTGTGATGGAATGAGTGTGATGACTGTATTCAAATGGGTTCTTTCGGAACTCTTCCATTAGTTTCCTGGGTAGTCCCCCGAGCTATTGGATTTTGTCCTGTGAACGGTGGATGCGCGTGTATCGACCACCTGGGATTCTTCCCTTGACGTCAACCTTATTGGGAAATTGCATGATTGTCAATTTTCGCACCTTCCACAGTGAATCCATGCACGGGAGATGAGGGTGAACGAGTACGAAACCCATTTTGATTAGGGCACGTCGATAACAGGGGCAATGTTGTTGGGATTTGGAAATGGAAGAATGCTTTGATTTGTGATTTTCGAAGGAAAGTTCCGAGTATGCAATGCATGATCCAAGTACAAAAATAATGGTTGTGTCTCGCCGCACATGAACTTTCGTTTCTCTTTCTCAGAACCCTTTGTTTCTCGTGTCTGGCCTTTCCGATTGGATTGCTAGGATTGCATGCACGCGATGAATGGTTAAGATATTCTTGATTGTTTGCCATGTGGACTAACGGGTTCAATCCGACTAGGCGCCAGCCCCCCGTAGCCCCTCTCCGCCCCTTCCCATATAACGAGGACAGAACGCGAATATGTGAGTGGGACATACGAGAAGCCGTTGGAAAGATCGCTGGGCAATATTATTTCCCTCCCGAAAATCGGTGCTCTGGGTTTGTAGGCGTCGGGTTTGTCATTGTAGATATGCACTTCCCGCCGTACTCGCTACTACTACCCTTTAACGAATTAATCGTCATCCCGTGGTCGACAGTGGCACCCCATTGGCCTAACACCTTGTGTAGTGATTGCCAACGTCTCGGTCACTAACAGTCGAAGGGGTTCCATTACCGAACTCAGAACGAGGACGAGCACAAGGAAAGGGCCGCATGATTGTGAACATCCATGTCGGATTCAGAATTGTGTAGCGTGCGGCGTCGGGAGCTAGTGCGAAAACGGGATACAAGACACGTGCCCGCTCCATTTCACTCCAAACGACGAGCCGTGGCCCGGTGGGAAGTCCGACAGTCCTTTTTGGATTGAATTCAAAACTTCCCTCCGTCGCGAAGCCCGTGCGCGTCGAAACCCACCAAATCGCTCATTTCATAAGACCAACACGAGGGATTCTTGTTCTGTCTGTGTCCCCACACTCAATTTTCCAAAAATCCTTGGCTCACCCCATCTTGCTGTTTTTCGGGGCCTCCCTTTCACACCTTAAGCACTCCGAATGGAAAACAACGCTGGCCGTGAGGTTGGTATCGGAGCCGACACATGTCGGTTCTGACGTAAGTGAGACGAGCTGGCGAGAGGGAGATCAACTAAAGAACCCAATCGCGTCAGTCGTCCCGTCACTTGGCAAAGATCTGTCAAGGCCCGTACAGAAATACCCATGGCTGATGCTAATGGAGTGCTTCCCCAGGTGATGGTAAGCATCCCCTGAGGCATGGCTTGAAGCCGTGCAAGCGCAGGGATACAGCGCTGAGGATCTTCCCCGCGTCATTACCCTGTTGCTCCACAACACTGCACATGATTGGTTTAGAAGGCACCGATGGGTAGATTGGGATACTTTCAAGAGAGCGTTCCTAGCGCGATTTGACGTGGTCAGTGAAGACGCTGCCTGGTTCGTCCTAAAAACCCATCCGCAGGAACCAGGGGAATTACTCCCCGACTTCGTGGATCGTTTTCAGACCGCCTTGGACAAATCGGGACAAGAAGAGAACGCGGCTCGGGATTTGTTTATCGATCACCTCCGCAATCCCGTGTTGAAGGCGAAGCTGCAGGTAAAGGTCCCTCCCAAGACCAATCAACTGTCGATTATCATCGCCAAGGCCCTCGAGCTGGATCCGTTGGACACGCGTAAGTATATCAGTCAGGGAGAATAAGATATTTCGGATACGATCCACGACATGGCGGCCAAGAGATGGTCCTGGCTCAGAGCAATAGGACGATTTTACCCTCGTCCCGATCATGATTACCAAGACGGCCCCATCCCAGATCCTTCCCCGTATCACTTTCTACCCCTTTCGAAACCGCCTCTCCCTCCGAAGGTAGTACCTGTGAACAAGGTCATGGCCCAAGAAGCCGCCTCAGTTCCCATCACCAATCTGCATCTGGTTCAGATGATCTATACCGCTACGACTAAACATGTTGAGTGGATGAATAACCTTCCCCAGATACAGACTTCCCAGATGGATCGACAGGAACAGATTATGACCAAGCTCATGAAGGCTAATCCCTGTTCTTCCCTCCCCGTTCCCCCTTAGTACCCTTTGCTCACTTCTCCTCACACGAGAGGACCAGCCCACCCTGTTGGAGGATTGAATGTTATAACTGTAAACAACCGGGGAACTTCGCACGAGAATGCCCCCTGCCGAAATGAAATCAACCGCCCCCTGCAGCCGCGCCAGTAGCCTTGAACCAAGGTCGGGTGGGCGCAGTATTAGAACACGCAAGAGAAGTTTCCCCGTTCATCGCCGATCAACCCTCCTCGGCCGATCCAGGCGCAGCCACGTCAGGATCCGCTTCCGAGGCTGCGGACATCGTCGATCCTACCGAGTACCTTTTGTTGGCTGGATTGATCGGAGCAATCCGACCCGGCAAAGAAGAACTCGATTGGGTCAAACGTACATCGGAACCCGGACCCCAGTTCCAAACAGGAGAAATCGATCTCCTAGAGACACTCAAACAGTTGGATATTCGAGTGCCAATCCCTATAGGACACCTGTTGACGATATCAGAAGCTGCAAATGACAAACTTTTGCAGCAATGTCAGAAGAATCAGAAGCGCTTTACCTATCAGCGCGTTCAGCGTATGCTGAAGAAAAAACAAGAAGACGAAAGCGAAGCTAATCCTCCCCCGCCGGTCGAGTTGAATGCGCTGGAAACGGCGAGAATCACCGCCATCTCTTACGCTGAGAAAGATCACTTTGTGCGTGTACGATCGGTCATATGGAAAAGTGCGGAATGTGATTGTGAAGTCTGGGGCAAACCATTCGATGCGTTGATTGACACTGGATCATCAGCAGTAGCCATTTCCTTGAACACATTCCGAAAGACTAGACGACTGAATTCATTCCTTCCTTTACCAGGGAAGGACAACTATGTCTCGGCCGATGAGGAAGCCATGAACATCGTAGGGATTATCGAGAATGTTGCGATCAGGGTGGGACGAGTGCACGTGTTGGTTAACGCGTTGGTCATTGACGTGCATTCTTATTCGATATTGTTAGGACTGCCCTGGTTGATGGTCGTGGGCGCACGAATCCATTTTGATTCCAAACAATTGGTTCTCACTCAGACTGGAGGAAAACCCCAAACGCTTCCTTTGTGAATCTCTACTCGATCATCGAGAAGATATTCCAGTATCGATTGGATAGGAATGATTCAGAATCTAGACAGGTCTCTCCCGAAGGACCCGAACCCTGATGACGAACAGCTCCCTCCGTGGGAAGACGAGTTCAATGAACGCGATTATGAGAAAAAACTAAGAGTTATGCCCAACAATAACGAATGGAAGCGATTAGTTGAAATGTTCGATCACGAGGCGAAAGAAGAATTTCGGATGATACCCGTAACTAGTCGAACATTCCATGTAGGCTCGAAAAAAAGCGAGCCCAACCACTCTCTACCCACAAAAAGACAGATTTCGTCTATGACATTCTTGGGAGAACCGATCTTGCAGATTTCCGATATGGATGACATTTTGGAACCCCCTCGCACGTTATACGAATGCACGCTTTCACTCTGGGTTTGGTATCAGCAGATGAACTGCTACCAGGATCTCTCTGTCTCCCCCTTTAGATCACTACTCACGCAAGGAGCCGTGATCGCCTTAATCAAGGAAGAGGCAGAAGCTCCGATAACAGACGTTCCGGATCTCATGCAGGAAATGACGGATCTAACAGGAGTAGAAATAGCCAAAAGTACTGTCGATTCTGAAACCGACGCCGAGGTCAAGGAAACTGGGATGATCAGCGCGGCTAAATCACAAATGATTGTTACCGTCTTCTGAGTCCGAACTAGTAGTTCGATGTTTTCTAGCGTGCACGACAGGCGATCACGAAAGATGGATTGGATTGAAGCACCCCTGAATATCGCAAAAGATGCAGTAATCATCATCCCCAGTCATGTCCCCCAAGATATCCGACGATCCTTGATTGATGTGCTGCATGGCTATGCTGAGGTATTGAGTATGAATGACAGTGATATAGGGTTATCTACTGTAATCGAGCATGCGATCCTTACGGGGGATCATGCGCCAATTAGCTGCGCTCCTTATCGGTACTCGCCGGCGCAAAGAGCAGCCGCATTCAAAAGGATTAAGGAGTTCGAAGCTAATGGTTGGATCGAACCCGTTATCGGACCATGGTCGTTTTCGATCGTGATCGTGCCGAAAAAACCAGGAGGGATTCACATTTGCATCGATTACCGAAAGCTGAATGATATCACGATCAACGATGTGTATCCTCTTCCCCGCATTGATGAGTTGTTGGATGCTATCGGTGGTGCTCGACTGTTTAGTAAATTTGATATTCGACATGGATTCCACCATCTTCTGGTTCGAAAAGAAGACCGCCCGAGAACGAAGTTCATTCTTTTCGAAGGAACTTGGCAATGGGTCAGATGCCCGATGGGGATTTGCAACGCCCCAGCCACTCTCCACCGCGCAATGAATATGGCCTTCCAAAACTTTGTGCAAAAACCGCGGCTGGCGCAGAGCATAATCAACTACTGTGTGATTGTGTATATGGATGATATCCTTGTCTTTTCTACTTCCTATGAGGTACACGTGCAGCACATTATATGGACACCTCACGCACTGAGGTATGCAGGATTCAAGGTGGCGTCGTCACGAACCAAGGGTTGCAGCCGGTGCCCCAGAAGGTGACAGTTGTGAGAGACGCACCGGTGTCAACGTCTATAACGCAAGTCCGCGCCTTTTTGGGTTTGGCATTGTACTATCGAAGGTTGATCAAGGGGTTTGCAACGATCGTGGGACCACTCACGAATCTGCTGAAGAAGGATCAGCCTTTGATTTGGACCCCGCAATGCGATCGGGCATTCAGAGAACTCAAGGCGGCCCTGGTTTCGGCCCCGGTCCTCATAAGGACGGACCCAGAAAAACACTTCATATTCATCACCGATTGGCAACCAGAGGCGGTTTCAGCAATCTTGGCCTAGGTGGGACCTGACGGCCTCGAACACGTGGTGGAATACGCGTACAAAACGGTGTCGTCTTGTAAACGCAACTACGCGGCCCCGACGAGGGAATGCTATGCACCCTTGTGGGGGATCAGTCACTTCCGAGCATATTTGTATGGCCGAAGATTTACGCTGGTAACTGACCACGAACCGCTGTTGGCGCTGAAGAAATCTAAGGATTACTCGGGCATGATCGGGCGATGGGCCACCATACTGCAGAGCATGGACTTTGACATCCGTCATCGGAAACACGAGAAACACGGCAACGCAGACGGACTGACATGACTTCACCGTCTCGACAAGATGCCAAGAAGTGAGGAAGTGAATTCCTGGCGTGACACGGAACCGGCAAACAAGCCTCAATACGGATAAGTGGATATCCTACCGAAGGGCTAAGTGGACACGTGTACCCGACCGAACCTTTCCTTCCTCTCTGATTCTCGTCTCTCAGAACGATGGAAACTCCTCCTGACTAAGTCTCTCCCACCTCTTCTGATCCCCTCGCCCATTCGGACTTCCTCGCCACTCTCCCAGACAAATTTGTTATTTTTGCACGTGTATTTCACGAGTTTACAGAGTAAACTCTTACCCCTTTGAATCTGGATTTGTCGATTGGGTGAATTCTGCCACGTGTGTTTATCGTGCGCAGAGTGCGTGCGTTCGATACCAAACAAGTAGTAAGGGATAGAGATGCCCCCTTTGTAGGACGGACAAACTCCCTACGGAGGTTGGATTCGAGGCTGCCCGAACGGACGGCCCCGAATACGACGAGAAATACAGACGAGTAGAGGTATGGACAAATAAAATCTTATTAGCTAAATTAGCAGGCCTTTCATTGGATCATCTCACCAAGCATGACAGACGTCGGGCTACCGAAAGATCCCGAGACTATCGATGGATCAACGGACATTTAGAAAAACGCAAGACGGACGGATCAGGGCTATGGTTGACGGTTCCCCACCCTTTTCAGACATATTACTTGACGAGGTCCGCACACGAAGAACAGGCCGCTCATTTCGCGATACGTGTCACCGAGGCAACTATCGACCAAAATAGATGGTTCAGGTCTAATATTTGTGACGATGTGAAGCACGTGGTCACTATCTGTTTAGTCTGTGCTGCCGACCGCGCGCCCCTCCGTGGGCCAAACACGATAGTCCCTACAAAAGTAGAACGGCCGTTTCAATGAGTTTGTATGGACACAAATGATATAGATGTGCCACCTGCCCCCAATCGTTGCGAATACTCCATTCTCTTGGTGTTAATCGATCACTTCTCAAAATACATCAAAGTCTATCAGTGTAGAACCCTAAAGGCCTCAGAGATGGCCCACATCGACCGGTTCCTCAATGCAACCTTGATACAGATGAGATTCTAACCAACAATGGATCGAAATTTAAAGGTGAGGTAGAGGAATTGCTAATGCATCGTGGCGTTACACTCCGACACACCGCTCCCCATGTTTCCCAATTGAACGGGTTGGCAGAGAATGCGAATTGCATGATTAAGACTGCCCTCCGTAAGAACTTAACGGCCCATGACACGCGTCCGTGGTCCGAGATAGTCACTTAAATCGTCGGAATTCACCGAGCCACCCCTCATGAGTCCACAGTGTTCACCCCCTTCTAGATTCGAACTAATAGCCTCCCATGTGTCGACAATCGGGGTACCAAAGAAATTACCGACAAAGGAGGACGGGACACGCGTGCGGCCCTTAAGGCCAAAGCCAAGAGATATGCGGATTTAATGGAAAGGGTCGTTCCTAACCTGGCCCGAAAATGCAGAAAATGACCATACTGGCCCACGGTAGGCAGGTCCGTAGCTACGAGGTCCGGAACGGGAATGCGAGCCGACAACACCAATATAAATTAGGGGATCTCGTGCAGGTACGCAAATGTCCACGTGACCACAAACTCGCTCCCAAGTTTTCTGGTTGTTTCCGTGTCGTAGAGCTCGGTCCCAACGGAGCTAACACGGTGCGCATCGCGCCCATAGCCAGCGCTAGCCATAGCTCCCTTCCCATTGTCCGCCACACTTCCTACCTTCGTCCTCTCCCTCCTCCTTAGAATCTTAATCCATCTTTCTCTTCTTCATCCGACGCAAACGAGGAACTCGTTTCCTCTCCTTCGTCTACATCTACCTCCCCCTCACCTTTGCCATGAGCTTTATCATTGAGTCAGCCATCCCTGCTCAGCTTCTTCAACCTCGAACCCTTTTGTGATTTCGCCCAGTCGCGCATCCCCGTCTTAGTCTCGATCTTCTCCGATTTGCACAACTCTTTGGCGATGGAGCTTGGTGTGCCACCGTGGAGATCACAATATCGACCGATCGAGGTTCAGCGGTCGTTTTAGTGGAAGCTTTGGGAGTTCGGCGCCTTTCGCGGCCAACTCAGAGCGACGTAACGGTGGTAGTAGCCTTCAGCAGCGATTTGTGTACTATCGGCGTGCAGCGGCGTGACGCAGTGGTGACTGACCTTTACCGGTGGGGACAAGAGTTGGCAGCTGATTGGCGGCAGCGACTGGCCCAGCCAGGACGACAAGTAGTGGGGAATGATTGTATCGACACTTTCTCCCTCCGGACCAGCGCCACTGACTGCTCCCCTCGCCCTCTTCCCCATCTCCATCCCTACCCCGAGCGTCGATGAATCGTTTCTCCACCTTCTCTCTCCCCTCCGACCTCCCGATCATCTGGCCATCCAGGGCAAATCCTCTCCTCACTCTAGAAATCCACCCCTCCTCCGCCCTTCCATTCAGTTCTACCTACGTTCGCAAGTGGCCTGAGTTCGCAACGATTAGTGTGTGTATGCTAATGGTGAGGTGCCACTGGTCGCGCTACTATAGCAATCGCGAACTAGAGCACTCTCACGAAATCTCGTTGCTGCTAGTGCAGCTGTGGCCGAAAGGGTCCGATACCGACGGCACGTTGGTAGGATTGTTGTGTGGAGAGATTGCCAGGGAGGACGAGCCACGGTCCCCTACGAGCTCCTCACCTTCTTGTCGCCGCTCGTCGACGAGCTACCGACGGACATTATCTCCTACAATCCCTGCGATCCAAGATGGCGGGACCCGAAACTCTGGAACGGAAGTTGTCGCCAACAGTAATCTGGGCAAATTGTACGGAGGATTACAAACAGTATCTGAGCGATCACGATCCGACGGCTTGGTGTTACCTGGACTTGGACGAGCTTGCGCCTGATAACTCCGATTTCAACGAGTTTTGGCAAGCACATCGGGAGAACGGAGAGTTGCCATCAGACGACAGTCCAGGTCGCATAGCCATCGCTGGACTATCGGAGGAGGAGCCAGAAACCCAGTCGAATTCCAAGGAAGAAGGATAGGCATCAACGCCTGAGCCCCGGGAAGCCGTGCAAGGACCACCGCTCGCTCAAGGAGGATCAGCCCTAAATCCCGCTGCCCCCTCGGACACTGTTAGCCAGCACGATGGCGCACCAGCCTCCGGCCGGCGCCGCCGCCCTCGCTCACCTTCTCCGGCCGCTTCCGCCCCCTCCGCACTTCGTCCCCGTCCTCCTCCCGGCCCGGACGTACCGTCCTCGTCCTGTTTGCCGCCGCCCCCTTGACTTCCTCCGCTTCCGACCTCTCCCCTTCCTCAAATCCTGCCTGAACTATCGCGTCTTCACCAGATGCTTCTTCTGCCATCACTTCGCCGCTCGCCTCCTTTGCACAGTCTTACCCGACCAATCCCCCTCCTTCCCTCTCAACATCCTTCTCTTTAGTGTCGCCTGGACACGGTCCAACCACATGGAGTTGTACTGTGTCATTTCCGGCACCTTTCCTGCTATGGAGGACTATGAGTCCCTGAGAGATAACGTCCTCCGAACTATTCCCTCCCTATATCCCGATTACCTTCTTTCCCTGTCTCGACGCAATCATCGTTTCCCCCGCGCACATCGGATCGTGCATTTTGTCGATCTCGGTGATGAAGCAGAGGACTATTTCCCTCCGCTCCCACCCGAATTGCCCCGAGCCCTCCATCATCCCCTCCTTGTCGACTACTGTCGGGCGGATTTTCAATAACGAGACACGGAGGATCCGCCGACAATGATGGCATCACCTAGACGACCTTCAACGGTTCCAGCAGCTCGAGCCAGCAGACTCACGAAGAAATTGCAATTGAAGTTGGCGTCAACATGAACTGTGGATCAATCACCTGCTCGATGCGAACATTCTCTCTCCTGATACACTTGGTTCCTCATGCATCCTCTCATCCCCCTCTCTCCTCCTCCGCCATGGCATGCAATCAGGAGATCGCATGATTTTGGAACCCCCTGCGCGTCACATATGTGGCGTACTAGTTTCCGGATCTTCGCCATCTTCCGGACCCCTTCCGTTTTGTTTTCCCTAGAACCAGATGTGTATAGTCTGACCCCCCTCCCCTCCCCTCTCTGTCTATGCCCGATTAAAGGTACCTTGCGGAAATCTGTCAGCCCCTTTCCCTTTTTTCTTGTTTTGTTTTTGAGTGAAAATGCATGGGAACTTCGCGCGCCTTAACGAGTGCGCTTGGAATTTGGCTTGGCAGTTAGAAATCCCAGAATTATCGGAATACCGCGCGACCTTCCGCGCGCGAATGTTCTCTGCCTCGACCTTGAAAACTCTGGGAAATTCTTCTACGAATATGGATCGACTGAAGGTTTTTTTTTCTCGCGTCTGTTTTGTGCGCGAGTATGCTATTTTTAATTTTTGAATTAGCATAGGATTGGGAAAAACTGCAACTGTTTGAGTGCCCATTTCCCCTCTTGCCGACCGACGCCATGCCAGCAAGCTCCCTCCTCCTTCCTCCCTCGCGTTCCTCTCACCGTCGTTCTTCGCGCGCACAAGCTTCCTCGCCCCTGCCACCTATAACTGCTTTTTCCTCCTTTTCCTCAGCACGCGCCTTTTTTCTTTCTCCTTCTTGATCATCTGAATCTTGGACCCGTTTCGTGCTATCCTTCGCGCTCCTCCTCTCCTGGCTCTAAAATCCGCGCTCGAAAACCCAGTCCATTCGCTTTGTCCCCACCTAACCAAGGAGAAGTGTCGTGTAAGTTCTTACTGCACGACGATTCTGATTGGTTGAGGTCGAGTTAGGAGGATCAACATGGCTTTCGATAGACGGCTGCTTGCAAATTTTCCCATGCCCTCCTCTACCTCGCCCTTTACCCTGCTCCACATTTCTCTTTCTTCTCGCAACTATAAATTTCGTCGGCGCCCCTGCAAAACTCTCTCTCAACTCATCAGCCAGCTTCCGGGAAGTAGTGGCTAGGTGATGTGTACGATGCGAGTCGAAAAGTCCTAACGAGCCGACTATAGACTAGCTGGCGGTGCGCAAAATCGCCACGACGGACTGTGGGATCCGCCCAAGCCACGTCGAGACTAAGTTGGCGAGGTGACGATTGCAGTGGTGGAGGATGATGCGCGACGGTCGGGATCGTCGGCGTCAGAATGCGGACAAGTAATCTGAGTTGAGTGTATGACTGGCCCGGGGCCGTGTTCGAATTTAATGGCGAGTACGCCCTCTTGGTTGTGACTCTATTCTTTGGTGTGACTTTGCGTCGGTAAAGCCGAACTTTCTTCCATTCCTCGATCTCTGTGTAATTTCTCCTCCGATCTTTATTCCTCCTTCTCTCTCTTCCTTCGATTGTGAATGGATCTATGTAATAAGCCCGAGATTGGCGTGTGATGGAATGAGTGTGATGACTGTATTCAAATGGCTTCTTTCGGAACTCTTCCATTACTTTCCTGGGTAGTCCCCCGAGCTATTGGATTTTGTCTCACCAGGGATTCTTTCAGTGTCGTACCCCCGTTCACCGTTCACGGGCCCGGTGAACGAGGGCCGGTCACCGGTCACGGAAAACGTGACCGGTCGTAGTTCACGGCGTTCACGCAGAGCGGGAACTCCGTTTTGTTTTGTTTTTTTCGCTGGCGCGGGGGTCTGTTTTAACCATGGGTGTGTGGTCGATGTCAATGGGCACCTGTCCATTTTTATTATTATTTTTTTTAAATCAGAATATGTTTTTTTAATTTATTGAAAAAAAAGAAAAGAAAAAACAAAACGAGTTCGAATGTGTTTTTTCAACTTTATTACAGCTTCCGTCTTCAGTACCCCAAATGTGAGGGTGTTTTGGGGCCGTACAGAAACACAGCAAGTTAGCAATTGAGTACATCTTGCGCGGTGCAGGCGCCATACAACCCAAAAAAAAAAAAAAAAAAAAAGGGGTAAGCATCATTTCCCG
>BFEA01001223.1:76582-87597 GCA_003427395.1 Chara braunii
CCCGCCCACCCACCCACCCACTCACACCCGCCCGCCCGATATTATATTATTATTATTATTAAGTATTTGAAGTTCGTTCACCATAGTGGGTGCGTTGGGGTCTAAACCCACACATAGATTTCGAAATACGCAATTGCCCGCCTGAGCTAACCACTCAGGCGGTCTGGGTCCCTGTTTGTTTTTGGGGACTGCTGTCTTTTGAAATGTATCCGATGTCAGGCTGATAGCACGTCAGGATGTACCTGTGTGTCCGAACCCTTACGTTGCACAGTGTGACCCCCGCCGGCCTGAAATGGACTTTCCTGCCCTTACCGACCGGGTTCTTAGGGGGGGGGGCGACCAGCAGGCACAGGCAGGTCCGGGCCAAACATTTTCAAGCGTGAACTTTGACGATTTTTTGCGCTCTGAAAAATTGGCAAACAAATCTGAACATTTGATATCCTGTAGATTAGGCCGTGATCTTTCCAGGAAAAATATCAAAAAAAAAAAAAAAAAAAACTGTGAAGTAAATGCCGCGCTGTTTCGTCACATTTTCCATTTTTACTACTCTACCACGTTTGGGCCAACGGGAAAAAAAAACAAACTTTCGCGATTTTTTGCAAATAGAAGGATGACCCGAAAACTTTGCAAATTTGAGGGTCTATAGATTTGGTCGTGATCTTTACAGGAAACATATTTAAAAAAATAAAAAAAATCATTTCAATCGTGAAATAAATCGCAGGGGTAATTCAATGCATTTTCGAATTTTGCCACACAGCTAGTTCCCCCCACTGGACTACCTGTAGCCCTCATGGACCTGTGGTCGCAGCTGGGGTCCAGGTACATGTACTGATCAAGTTGTCATGTGGGGTCCAGGTACATGTATAGATCAAGTTATTGTGCGGGGTCTCTCTCTCTCACAAAAAAAAAAAAAAAAAAAAAAAAAAAAAAAAAAAAAAAAAAAAAAAAAAAAAAAAAAAAAAAAAAAAAAAGCGGGAAACGGCTCGTGGGTCATAGCCTACGTTTCCAATAGGCAAAAAAAACACTTGTGGGCAGGTCCATCCCCGCCGCAGTGCGAAAAGGTAAAAATAACATCAGCCGCCGTTTCAGACATCAGGGGCAAGGTCCCACTTGCGCAAATTGGGACATTTTGGTCGTTGAACTTTGCTATCTACGGTTAGTATCTCTTACTTCGTGCAAGTGGGACATAGCCCCAGGCCTGATTGAAACGTGCACTTTTGTCATTTTCAACAACTTTTTTTTTTTTTTTTTCATGCATGACCTAGACATCTCGGCCGTGACCCACCCCGGCCGTATTTTAGACATCTTGGCCGTGGCCCAACCAGACCGTGGCGTAGACATCTCGGTCATTGGCTAGCCTGGCTGTACCTAGACATCTCGGTCGAGGCCTTAAGCCTTAGGAAAAAAAAGAAAAGCAGGCCAGCGCCGCGACCGTAGGATTGTCAGATCGTGCAACCGAAAATGGCTGCACCGAAATGAGCACGGCCCCAGCACAAAGATGACAGGCATAAATCGAGAAAGGTTCCTGAAAGGGAGATTAAAAAGGGGAAATAAAAAAAAACGGCGCCACGTGGCCCTTAGTTGAGAAGCTGGAAGCTGCAACTCCCAGAGTTCGTGACAGGCGCCCGGTTCTACGGGCAGCCTGTACCTATTTTAGGTGTATTTTTTTTATTTTATTTTTTTTCTTTTTTTTTTCTTCTTTAGTTGTTAGATTCTCTTCCCCCAATTCTCGTGGCAACTAGGAGAGAGCTCCCCTACCGCTGTGGCTCCATGTGGTGCTATATCTCGCCATATTCCAGAGGAGATTCATCTGGTGAATGCAACTTCTTAGGGCTTGGCCCTACCACGTTTACTGCGGCACGTTCCAGTAGCACCGGGCCCCTCCCAGTGGGGGATCCCTGAAGGCTATCAGGCCACCCGAAAGGCTATCAGGCCACCCTGGGCTGAAAAGGCCACCGTTGTCAGATTGGACACAAGATTGAATTTACCTGGATTGGTTAGTCCGGTGATAATACCTCAAGGCCATCGCCCTTTAAAAAAAAAAAAGTGGCATTCAGGAGGTCTTGGGTTCAATCCCCATTGGCCTCATGTACCTTCCTGGGCATGCTTGGCGCCTGCCACCTAGAGATAGCCCGTTGGTCCCCCCACTTGGCATTAAAAAGCAGTCTCTGCTGGTGTTCATAGGGGGAGGGGTACTCAGGGAGCCACAACGACTGGCCACTCAGACGATGCTCGGTCCCTTTGCTACCGGCGAACTTCTTTCTAGGCCTGCTCATACCAGGGAAAGAAAAAGGAAAAAAAAAAAAAGAAAAAAAAAAAAAAATTTGTTGAATACTAACTGAGCCACTCCAAACACCTATTCTGGCCGGGCCACTCCAAGCACCTATACCGATCAAGCCACTCCAAGCATCTATACCGACCAAGCCACTCCAAGCACATGTACCGACCGAGTCATTCCAAACACCTACCGACCGAGCCAATCCAAGCACCTACCGACCTAGCCACTCCAAGCACCTCCCTTGCGAGCTATTCCAAGTTTCTACCAACCGAGCCACTCCAAGCACCCATACCGACAGGGCTATTCCAAGCAATGCAAGCACCTATACGGACCGAGTCACTCTAAGGCCCTATACCAACAGGGTCACTCGAAGGCACACACACGCACACACACACAGATACACAAACACAAAGACACACACACACACACACATACACACACACACTCACACACACATACACACACACACACACACGGGGGCACACACACACATACACAGACACATAGACACACCTATTGATACACACACACACAGACACACGTACACACACACGCACACACTCACACAGACACACGCACACACACGCACACACACACACACTCACACGCACACACACATTCATTGACGCACACATACGCACACACACACATACACATACACATATGACACTCACACACACACTCACACATGGGGGCACACACACACAGACACACGGGGGCACACACACAGACACACAGGGGCACACACACAGACACACGGGGGCACACACACAGACACACGGGGGCACACACACACGTACACACACACACGTGACATGCACATGCACACACACACACACATACGCACACGCACACACAGGGTTTTGCATGTGGTGCAGCATAATGTCGAACCAAACATGAAGTGGGGGGGGGGGGTTTGGGGGGCTTGAATAAAAAAAAAGAATACATATATTCCTTCGTATATATGAAAATCAACACATTCATGCGCACTTCTTAGCGGTTTGGTGCGGGTTCGGTGGGTGGTGAAGCAAGGTTTGGATTCAAGTGCAACGAAAAGCTCCCCGCCTACCCTGCTGTACAAAAAATATATATATATTCTTGACTATTGTTTAGAAAAAAAAAAATTGTTCATGCGCACTTCTTAGCTGCCACATTTTCAGTTTTTCCTGTGGTGCAGCATGATGTGGAACGAAGCCCGAAGTGGGGGGGGGGGGGCGCCACTTGAGTTAAAAAAAAATATACATATATTCCTTAGTATATATAAAAATCAAAACATTAATGCGCACTTCTTAGCGGCCCGGTACGGGTTTGGTGGATGGTGAGTCAAGATCTTGACACAATGTTTATGATTGACTAGCCTCTCTGCTCTTTTACGTGCGGGCATTGCCCGCACCGCCCGCACTGCGGGCGCTAAGCTAGTTTGAATTACAAATCAAATACAGAAAATAAGCACTATGATAAAAATAAGAAAAAATAAAAAGAGAATTAAAATGAGTGACTGTGCCAGCACCTTTTCGACACTGTCATCTTTGCCGATTTTTAATTATTTTTTGGCATTGAGAAATGCCCTGAAAATTTACAAATATGTAGTTTACATAATCAATAACTCATTAACAATTTGTCAAAAAATAATAAATTTGTTTAGGCCCCCAAATAAAGTGAAAACAAAGAGTTAAAAGTGAAAAAAACAAAATAGTGAGTGGGCGAGCATATTTTGCCACCCCTACCTTTGACGATTTTGAATGTGTTTTTGGCTTAGAAGAATGGCTTCAAAATGTATAGGCGTGTAGGCTACATCATAGGGAACTCAGAAAAACAATTTCAGAAAAACAAACTTATTTTCAGGCCCCTGATTTGTTTTTGGCGGGGGCCGAACCTGGAGGTGTTTGGCCCCCGAACGGGACCCCGAACGCCCGAACGTTCGGGGGCCAGCGTTGGGCCCCCGAACGTTCGGTCAGGTAACCCTGATTATATATATATTTTCTGACTGTTTTTAATTTTAAATTCGGTAAATAATTTCGATGTGACCCTGAGGCAAAAGTTGTTCAGTTTATTTTTCTGCAGAACATACTTGTTTTGAAAAAGTTTCCAGATTTTTTAGTGTTTTTTTTCCCCCTGTCACCTTTTTCGGTCCTTACACGGATGGGCTTCCCGGGCAAACAACGTGACCCGGTTGGCCCGCTTGGTAGTCTAACATGACATCAAAAAAAAAAATACATTTGCTGTTTGTGACACAGTCAAACCGCCTACCACTACACTCCTTTGGTCAACCATGTGCTATGGATAGTGAACACAAGAACAAAATAGTAAGTTATGCGGCTGAAATGTTGGCTCCCAAACTCGCTCATGGCTGTCAAGCATGGTGTGGGTGATGAACATGGTATACATGGGAAGGGAGGGGGTGTGGGGGAGGGGGGGCAGCCCCCCCCCTCCCCCACACTTAAACATAACATGAGAAAAGGCAAGTTTTATGTTCCCTAATCTATAAAGGAAAAACAAATGTCCCCTGATCTATACATGGGGGGGGGAGGGGTATGGAGGAGGGGGGGCACCCACACTTAAACATAACTTAAGAAAAGGCCAGTTTTATACCCTGGGGTTCGACATAGATAAGGGGTTCGAAAAATGCAACACTTTATACCCTGACACTTGACATCAATAAAGGGAAAACAAATGGGGTGTCCACAAAAAACCGAGTTTCGGAATGAGCCCCCCCTTCCCCTCATCGGAGGAAAAAAAAAAAAGGGCCTACACTTGAACGCCGCCTTCCTCCGCTTCATTGAGAAAAAAAAAATTGGTTCGCGAGAACGCTCCCTGCCCCGCAATTGTGCATGGCACAGCTGCGGCGTTTAGCAAGACTACAACCTCTGGCCCTGACTGCACTTACTTGAAGTTTTTCCGCTGTCTGAACAATGAGCAAAAGTCGAGCAGCCGGTTCCAAACCAGCCCCTGCGTCGCACCCCCTCCCTCTCGCACTTTGACATGGGGGGGAAGGGGGTGTGCCCCCCCCCTTCCCCCACACTTAAACATGACTGAAGAAAAGGCAGCTTTTATACCCAAAACCAAAGCCCGGGGCCAGGTCCCACTAGCAGCGTTGAGTTTCCTAAACGCCTGAAGCTGGACGTGTCTGTGGATATGTGCAGAAATCACGTTGAGTTTCCTCATCAAACGCTGCTAGTGCGACCTGGCCCCTGGCCTGCCTTAGCCTTAGGGAACTTGGGGGACCCCATATCGCTGCCCCCCATAGCGTTTCCTAGGCTGAGCCTCTCCATCAACAAAGGCAAGCCCCACCACGCTTGGCGTGGTCTAACAGTTAGTGGATGCTGCCGTGTGACCAGCCAAGTACCAAATCCCCATTTCTCCAGACGGCGGCGACCTTGTCCATCTGAGAAAGGCACAGCAGTGTGACGTGAACCATGCCCAAAACCTCAAATCGGCCCTTCCCAAATTGCGGATTTGGGGTCGCCGTGCGAGTATGCCCTCAGGGGCGCGGTCCTGGGAGGGCTTTGTCTTTTTTTTTTTTTTTTTTTTTTTTTTTTTTTGAGGGCCGTGCCGTGCTCTGCTGCAGTGCAATACAGAGGCAACGCTGGAGGGGCCGGGCAGTCAAGCCTGCCCCTGTGACCCCTTCGTAACCCGGGGCTAGGTCCCACTTGCACGATTTAAGATAGAGACCGTAGATAGCCGAGATCAACGGCCAAAATCTCCTAATCCGTGCAAGTGGGACCTTGCCCCGGGAAAAGTTGGGCTTTGTCTTTTCCGAAGCCTCCATTTTCAGGTCTCAAATTCCCGCGGTCCCGGCAGAAAAGGGCGGGAGATTCTTTGCGCAGTTGTCAGACCGAGCAACTTGTGGTCGTTTTGTAGGGCGCGCGGTCCTGGGAGTCGAGGGCTTTTGTCTTTTCCGACGCCTCCATTTTCAGGTCTTGGGCATCGCCACCCCAACTCTTGAAATCTGAAAAAGACAAAAATGTGGCGGATGCATCTGGCCATGCTGTAGCGTGAAGCTCATTCTCATTTTGCTTATTTCAAGAGTGGTGTGGCCATGCCACTTGGCGAGCAGCCGAGCGCGACAGAGTCTGGTGTCTCGCGCGTGGACTTTGGGCGTCGCCACTTCACAGTCGAAACCAACCATGTACACGGAAAAGCACAGACGAACCGTAACAGATGCATTTAGCGGGGCCCTCAACAGTCCTAGATATTCAATATTCCTAGATCGTAGATCCCAACGAAAGTGGCAGTGGATACTACGCGCGGGAAGGCACGGAATTGAGCGGGAAGGCATCGACAAAACCAGGCGGCAAGGTCGCCGAGAGGAGCTCTGATGTGCAGAGTGCAGTGCAGCACTGGCCTCGCCGCAAGGCACAGACAGCGAAATTCAAACGAGTGCATCGAAGGGGGGGAGGGCAATCAACATGTCTCCGAGGGCATGCGTACTCACACTTGAAATTTGCTAAATGTATCGGGTAGCAATTGCAGCTTGACCTAGATGAATCTACCGGCAATTCGGCCCAGAAATAACCAGAGAAAGTCGTAGTCTGGGTATGCCCTTACTGAAATTGTGCGTGAAAGGGACATACACGCTGGCCCCAGTTAGCAGCACGCGATGCTCCTCTGGGATAGTCAGGAGCCATCACGGAAAGAGTCGGACCCTTCATCGGGCATGTGCTCTTACCCCTGGTCTGATCAATGAAGCGCCCTTTCTTTCTTTTTTTTTTTTTGGGGTAACTTCGGCGCCGTCACGAAAACAGTTTGTAATTGCACTTCAAGCAATCCCGCTAATACAACACACCCCCACGCGACCCCACCGGACCCGAAACGTAGGTCACATACATTCAGCATTACCGGCCCATTTGCCTCAAGTGCAATTACAAACTCAATCCCCGACTACGCCGTAGTTTTCTCTATTTTTTTTTGTTTGAAGCGCCCTTTCATAAGATGTGTATACAGAAAAAAGAGAAAAAAAAGAAGGAAAGCAGTGCACGTCAGCACCTGCAACTGGGACTTTGGGAGTATTGTACTTGGCAGCAGCCAGTTCCGAGATGCGGGTGTTGTAGAGGCGGGCCATAGCGAAGAAGATGGCGCATGTGATGAAGGAATAAAAGGAGATCGCAGACATTTCCCAGATCAAGCGTGCTCGCAACCGTACGGGGGAGCCATTACGATTGTGTCCTTTCGGACCAAGGTACGTGGTGAGCAGTGGCTCTGTGCACTCGCTTCAGCAATCGCGCACTCGTTTTCCGTTCCGTCCTTTCGCTACGTCCTTTTCCTATTTCCTGTCTGAGTCCGCACTTTCGTAGCCACATCTACTTTCTTTCTTATTTTCTCTCATGTCTTCCCGGCTTTCTCGTGCTTCCGGGTGTCTTCTTGCTTGTCTGCCTCGCCATTCCGTGGTATGGACTAAATTAAGACCCTCGTTCTCTTTGCACTCTTTTTTCTCTATTTCGTTCTCTTTGGACTCTTTGTTCTCTGTTTCCGCGAGATCTGCAAATAGAAGTACCAAGGATGGATGTGATGCCGATAGAAAAGAGGATTAGGCAGAAGCGAATCGACAATTAATCTTGGGCCCTTGGCCTACAGCAAGGAGAAGTCGCACTCTGTTCCCTTCGAGTGGAGAAGGGCGCTCTGTCTGTCTCCCTCTCTCTCTCGCCCCCCACCTTCCCTGTCGCTGTCGGCTGTTTGGCTGGCTTTTTGTCTCTGTGGTTCGTTCGCCGTTGTTTGTGTAATTTGTGCGGCGTGTCTGTGGAGCAGTTTGGGGAGGTTTCAGAACTCATGGTCGTGAGGTAGACAGGAGAGACTACGTAGCAATTGTGTCGAAAGGTCCAACATGTTGTCAGCAATTGTGTAAAGATTCTCGAAGTGCTGTGGTGAACTGCTTATTATTGGAAGTTAACTGCTTCCGTAGTATGCAGCAATGATGTGCAATATGGCTTCCTTCGTGTGAAGCTTCCGTCGTGCACCCAATCGAGTTGCTGAAGTGTCGTCGTCCGACTGTCATTGACGCGGAAGATCGCGTGGTGGTTTTCCGATTACGGTATGAAAGACAAGCTTCCGCGCTTCCGGTCTCGAATTCCCTCTTACCCGGCACTCCTCCGCCTTTCAGTTTCTCATGTTCGTTTCTTATTTTCTCCCTCCACCAGTTCGTAACTCTCTCCTTTGCCAGACTCTCGCGCCGCCTCCCCTCTCTGTACTCCGTGTTTGCTTTGACGGCTTCCAAGTCGCTGTCAACGTATGTCTATGTCGTGCTTGTGTTGCTGGTGCTGACGAGCCTGCCTGGTCCGCACCTGAATCTGGTTGCCTTTTTACTGCATCTTACCGCGTTTTTCGTCGAAGATTCTGTTTTTTTAGTATGAAGTAGTGGCAAAATCATGCGCTCAATTTACTTGCTGAGTGCGAGAGAGCGGTCTTTGCAGTCTCGTCGTGTGCAGTTCAGCATTGTTGCGTTCTAGGCAGAAGTCACGACGCCACATCTCCATCGGGTCGAACAGCAGATTGCGTACGGTTCTCAGACAGTCCGTCGCGCGGAAGAGAAGCTTCCCGTAGCACAATTTTCCTCCAAATACTAATACTCCCCGTGTCTATCTTCGCATTCGAATGTCTTCCTTCTCTTCCGCCTTTCAACTTGGCTGTTTTAGCGGAGTCGCGTTCGAGCTCCCCCCACTCCAGCTTCGCGATGACCGCTTCATTCTGAATGGTTGTCGATGTGAGTGTGTGTGTCACGGTGTGTGTGACATTGTTGCCAAGTTGATGATGCTCATGGCGATGGCCACCGAATCTGCTGTGCGTTTGAAGCTCCTGAACCCTCGAGTGCCTGACCAACGTTTGCGTCTCGCTCTTCTGTCCGGGTCTGAAACTCTGTTTACCGTGAGAATACTTCTTGTCTTCTCTGTTCGATCTCGTTTTAATTTTGTTATCTCTGTGTGATGCTCGTAGCTTGTGTGGTAGCTCACGGAGGTCGTAGAGAGCTGCGCGGTGGGTTGGAGCAGGTCGTTCGTGACGCCATGACGGCGATGGTGATGGGTGTGGGCGGGCTCACAGTCGAAGCTGACCAGTCGTGATACTTATACTTGTCACATTGCTGCGTTGCTCTCTTTTTCTCGGTGTTTGTCTCTCCTGATGCTGCAGGGTGCGCTGTTGGAAATTTGAAGTCGCCAACCATAACCTCTCAAGCGAAAGTCGTGTCGGTCGCAAAGATGGGTCGGTTTTCTGCGGCCTTGGCCGTTGTGAGCTTAGTCGTCCTGGCTTGCGCCCTCCATGTCGCAGATGCCAAGGCGCCATGTCCCTGCGCACCTGGGWCGAAGCGCTGCTGTAAGGACGGTCCGTGCGTCAAGTGCTGCAAGGATTGCGACTGTGGCCCTGGGAAGAAGTGCGTCAAGGGCGAGTGTCAGCCGTCCTGCGGCTGCCCCCCTGGACTGAAGCRCTGCTGCAAGGACGGTCCGTGCGTGAGGTGCTGCAAGGACTGTGACTGTGGCCCCGGGAAGAAGTGCGTCAAGGGACAGTGCAAGCCCCCTTGCTGCCCCAAGGGACTGAAGCGCTGCTGTAAGGACGGTCCCTGCGTGAAGTGCTGCAAGGACTGCGATTGTCCCAAGGGGCAGAAGTGTGTCAAGGGACAGTGCAAGCCCCAGTGCGGCTGCCCGCCTGGACTGAAGCGCTGCTGCAAGGGCGGTCCCTGCGTGAAGTGCTGCAAGCATTGCGATTGTCCCAAGGGGCAGAAGTGCGTCAAGGGACAGTGCAAGCTTCCGTGCTGCCCCAACGGACAGAAGCGCTGTGTGCCCTGCGGTCCGTGCCAAAAGTGCTGCAAGGATTGTGAGTGTCCCACCGGGGAGAAGTGTGTCCTGGGAGAGTGCAAGCGCCCTTGCGCAACCGCAACGGTCACACCTCTCGGCAAGTAAGCCATGTCGGAAGTGCTGCAATACGCGTTGTTGCAAAGGATGAAGTGCTGCGTCTGTCTGCAGTAGAAAGGATRAAGCGCTGAGGGTGCTTGCTGTACGTGTTGTTGCAAATCAGCTTGCTTACCTTATTCTGGTTCATAGCTGACCGCGGGTAGGTKTCCRTTGYAGGAAACAATAAAGGATCGAGGTTGATCCGCATCCGCCATGATTGCCACTAGGTTACCGTCTTCAGTTTTCATGAGTCGTGACAAAATAGAACTAGGCTCATCACCGACAGCCGAGCCTCTGAAGTTGGGACTGCCAACACCGGGAGTCGTGGATAAGGCATAGTGCAGAGAGCGACGACCATGCGTAATTGTTTGACACAGTCATGGGTGACCCTCTATGAGGCTTTGACACGGCTGTACGTAATTGATTGGTAAAGAGAGGAGTCCGAGCCTGTCCCTATTCTCAGATTGTTAGCCTTCACCCCAGCAGATCGAGCCCGATCTGCTTTATTGTTTGCTAACAATGAAATCAATTTCTCATTTTCGCTCGTTACCATGTTTTCGAGTCCCAGTGCTGTTGTCTGATCTCTCCCCCCCTGTGTTGTTGATGGTTCTTTTATCTCTAATACCTGTATGTGGATGCTGATCGATTTAGAACGTGAATTGTACAAAACCTCGGAGGGGCTGTTGATGGAATGCCTTTGCGTGCTCTTATGTCTGATGCGCAACACCCGTGATCCCAGCCAACCTGCACCCGAACCTGCTTTCCCGAAGGTGTGATTTGTACGACCGATGGAGCCTCTTTCTCGAACTTTTCTTCATCTGTTTCTCTTGCGGGTTTCCCACCACGCACCGTTGGATCTT
>BFEA01001224.1:66751-81524 GCA_003427395.1 Chara braunii
ATTGTAATCTTGGATTTTTAATGTTCTTTGTCTTGTCCGGCGTCCATGCCCATTCGGCTGGGTCAAACTCTAAGCTATGGATCACCATGTCAGGTCTGAAGATTAACTTTGGCCAAGAGCCAAGGACTCTTACCTTCCTAAGTAGGAAGAAGTCCATGACTTCCGATTCTACTGCGCTGTTGAGGATGGCCGGCATGCTGGAGGTGGTCGTGGAGATCAGAAAGGAGAGGAAGGTGGCCTTGGTGGGCGAGCCTTGTTTCATGTGGGAAAACTGGAAGGCTCTGGAGGGAGTGGTTTTTTGTACGTTAAGTCCCCACTCTCCGGGCTTCCATGGTGCGGCTTCGATCAAGATGTCTTTCCATTCTTGTGGGATAAGGCTGATGGTGTACTGGAGATTAGGTCCTCGTCTGTGACATCCTTTCAGTTGAGAGCTGACTTCCTGTTCAGTCTTCCACTCCTTTCTCTGCTCATTCCATAGGTGGGCGATTTTCCATATTCCGTTTTTTATCCAAGAGAGCTATCTGTGTTCTAGGAAGAGGGGATTATCACCCTCATTTGTCACCCGCTGATTCCCAAAGAGTGGCTGCCTTAATACTTCATCCTTAGACCTAGGTCTATTAGACTTGTTAGGCATTATCTTTCTCCAAATTCGAAGCAGCGCTGACCAGTATGGAGTAGGAGGTATGTAGCCCTCTGGTCTATCATCACGCTTTCGATTCCTTCGTCCCGTGGTCATGGCCCATTCCTTATTCATAACCCAGAACAGTCCTGGCATGTCATCTGGCGAGGGCGCTGGAGCCAGGGATCTAATACTGTCCAGGGCTCACTTGTTCCACACGCTGTCTGGGTTCATCAGAAGTTTGATAATCCACTTGATTTGTAGGGCTTTTGTCTCTATTCCAGGGTCTATAATCCCTAGGCCTCCTTTTTGTGGGCTTCTTGTGACGTAGTGCCATGCAATCTTAGGTATGGCATTCTCTTTATTGGGATCTCCTGACCATAGGTAGGACCTGGCTCTTCGATTCAGCTCTTTAATAGAGCTATCCGGTACTGTCCAGATGGAGGCTATGTACCACATCATTGAGAAGACCGAAGTGTTAAGAACCAGGGCTCGACCAATAAGGGAGGTGAAGACATTGCCCCACCTTCCTATTTTGTTGATTTGTTTGGTCAATATGTTCTGGCCCATTTGGGGTGCTAGGCCCTCCCTTGTCATAAGTATACCAAGGTACCGGGTGGGGGAGTCTGGCGTTTCCCAGACCATGGCTGCTTCCTCTCCTTGTAATTGGAGGGGTTCCTTGTCGGATAACCACCAACCTATTGTCTTTCCCGAATTGATCTTCATTTCTGAAGCCAGTTTGAAGGCATCCATTACTTTGGCCAATGTCCTGAACGAAGAGTCTGATGCTCTGATCAATACGGTTAGGTCATCTGCAAACATGATAGCTGTCGGGAAGTCCATTTGGTGACTCGAGCCTGTATTGATGACGGGGAGTCTGTGAATCGATGGGTCCTTGCGTAGGAATGATGTGATGGCTTCCATTACAAACAGAAAGATCGATGGGGCCAATGGGTCTCCTTGTCGGACTGAACGGGATATCGGGTAGCAATGCGATAATAGGCCATTGACTTGGACACAGCCCACTGCATCTTTGTAGAGTATACGAACCCATTTTCTGAAATTTGGTCCAACTCCCATTTTTTCCATACTTGCATCCATAAAATCCCCAGTTCACTTGGCCATATGCCTTTTGAAAATCGAAAAAAAGTATGGCCGTATTTATTCTTCTTTCCCTGGTTTTCCTTACCGCCTCGTTTAGTGTTAATACATTGTCTAGAATGTACCGACCTAGGATGAAACCGGTCTGATCAATGTGAAAACATTTATTTGTGATTCTAGTGATTCGGTTGGAGAGGGTCTTCGCCAGAATCTTATATGGAAGTGTTCGCAGCAAAATCGGCCTATAATTTTTGATGTCTTCCTTGTCACCTTTTTTATAGAGTAGTGTGACCACGCTGCTGCTGAGTAAGTTACCCAGCCGCCCTCTCGTCCAGCTGTCGTTGTAATAGTTTAACAGATCCGTTCCTAGAAGAGGCCAAAATTTTTCCCAGAATTCTTTTGTTAATCCATCAATCCTTGGCATCTTACCGTTATTCATACCTGTTAAGGCTTGGTGTAGCTCTTCGATTGTGATGGTCTTGTCTAGCACCTCAGCCTACTCGACTGTTATCGTTTGTTCCAGATATTGGAGCATTTTCGGTCTTGCGTCCCTTGAGTTGGGTGTTGTTGGTGTAGGAGTCTTTGACCGGTAGAGGTCCTTGTAAAAATTCTTTGCTATCTCTAACATCCCTTCACTATCCGATCTCGTGATCTCTGGGGCTGTAGTAGATCTTAGGCTTTCTATCGTACTCGCTCTCGAGTTGGCTTTGATTCTGGCAAAGAAGTGTTTTGTCATCGAGTCGCTGAGCTCATATTCGCACATTCTGACTCTTATTTGCGACCCTTTCAGATCCCACCACCTCCACATAGCCAATTCCTCCCCCGCCTTCTCAAAGATCTCATTATAAAGCGGCGAGGAGGGATTATCCATCAGGTTGGCTTCAACTAATTTCAGAGCAAATTCTAGAGTTTGTCTCCTTTGCTTTCTCATAGAAGCAGCTTTCTAGAGACTCTGGCCGCCTCGACCGAGAGAATGGAGTAGCTCCTTTGGAACCATTCCCACCGAGTCTCCGTACTCAAACGCGCAGCCCTCTGACCTGTCCAGCAATCATATACCTCGTTTAGAAAGGTCTGACTGAGCAAAAGAGCATTGTTGAGCTTATGAAAGTTGGCCCGCCTTTTAACTACTTGGTCAAAACATATTACCAACTCAATTGGCTTGTGATCTAGCCCTGTGTATGAGGCCAGAGGTAAAATCTCCGCGTCCTTGACTGCCCCCATCATTATTTCTGACACCAGGAAGTAATCCATTCGTGAGAAGGCATTGTGGTGTGCATGATTTGTCTTGACCAGGGTGAACGTTCTTTTAGTGGGGTGTAGAGTTCTATATGGGTCGACCAGGTTATGATCCAACATTAGCTCTTGAATTGGTAGTGCCTCTGTTAAATTGGGGGTATTGGAGGGTCGCGATATGTGGTCTGTTATCGGGTCCATGTCGGCATTCCAGTCACCCGCCAGAATGCAAGGGGTCATTGGCGGAATCAGGTTTCTGAGATTCATCAGAAAAATCCATCTCTTTGACGTAGAGTTTAATGCGTAGAGATTAATCAATATTAGTTCCTCCTCTTTCCACTTAAGGTGTAGTAAGCACCATCTTCCTTCATTCAGATGTGCTCTTTTGTCTATGATTGTACCTGCTGCATATAGGCGGGATGATTTAGGGATCAAAATTGCGGTCCCCTTTGAACTTGAGGCGGGGTCTTCCTACCATATTTCGTCTTTCAGGCCTCCCAATTTCTTTGCCAGAAAAGAGCGGATTTTGTTATGTTCCGTCAAGAAAGTGAGGTGAGTTTCTTGTAATAACAAAATATCCTCTACTTTCCTATTAGTGATTGTCACCCCTGTTAACAAATCGTTCAATTTTTCTTCTCTCTGCTATATTCCCAAGCCCATTAACATTCCAGCTTCTGATGACTAGCCCTTGATTTCTCCAATCAACACGATCCCCCGCCTCATTAGCCCTTAGCCTATAACTCTCCATGGCTGTAGCTGCACCGGTTTAGGGGGCAAAAAGGTAAGGGGGGATCTAAGGAGGGAGGGGGGGTCCCTCCGCGCTCCCACCCTCTTCGATTACCTCTTGATCGGTCTTCAACCCATTGTCCTCCGATGAGGAGGGTAGACCCTCTCCTACAGTGTCTGAACCCTCCAACCCGTCCTTCCCACGACCGTCCTTCTCCAAATCAGTGAATACATCCAACTTTTCTTTTTCATCATCCACGTCCCATGAATCGCAGTCCGAAGCGTCGCTCCTGTAGAATCTCTCACAGTTGGTGGCATATGCTCTTGCATCCAGGTCCTCATCTCCTTCCAGCAACCCCGTCGAGACAATATGTGCGACCGTTGTGGCCATCAACTCCGCCGACATACCTATATCTGCTAGGATGTTGTAGGGGACCTCAGTCACTGTTTTCCAGGGTTTCCAGATCATCCCGAATCTTAATTTTGTTGATTCCTGCATTTTGGCAATTAGGGGTGAAAAGGCCCTTGGGGAGTTCCTGTTCGTCTCTCGCGTGCTCTTCTCAGAGGTCTCGCAATCTTCTTGCATGCAGGTGTCAATCTGGCTTTCCTCCATAGCTACCGTCTCGAAGATCGTCAGTGGGGTGTCCATTGTTACCTGCTTCTCAAACACTTTGACAACTTTCTCCCCTTCCACGAAGTGAGGGATTTTGAAAGACACATCTGTGGCGGTCTGCCATTCTTGTGCTTTTGCCACATATCTGGCTGCGATGAGTGGTCGGATGTTTCTCAGGGTTCTTCGCGCTGCTTTGGCCGACTTAGTCACCATGGGAGCTTTGCCACATGCTATCTGTGTGATAGTGATAAATTCAGAAGTGTATTCTTTGTTCCATTTCTTCAGCTTCTCTGTTTGTGAAAGTACTACTGCCGCTTCCTTCTCCAGGAGGCTGCGTTCTGATTCCTCCTCCATTTCTGTTTGTTCCTTGTTCAAATCCTTTCTTTTCCGATGCTTGCTTACTTTCCTCGTCTTGGGTCGCAGGTCTTGAAAGTCGTCTTTGGTTGTTGGGATGGTTTTGTCCTTGTCCTCCGTCCCTTGGTCTCTTGCCCTTTTCTTTTCTGCGTATGTAAAGGCCGCATACTCAGAAAATTCTTCTGCTTTTTCCTTTCTAAGCATTTCAAACTAATTGGAGGAGTTGTTGATCCCTGCAATGGTACCTTTCTTTCCATTCACCTGGGGCCTCTCTGCATGTTTCAGGCAGGCTACACGGATATCGAAGGCGTGCTGTCGTTCCCTCTTTGCCTTTTCTACATACTCCCTGAGCCATGTCAAGGATCGGCAGGTTCGATCGTCCTCCTCTATAGAGGCAGCATCTGTTGTGTTGTTCTTTCCTTCTGTTTCCCCGTCTGCTTCGCCTTCCGCCAGATCTGAATCCACTGCATATTCCCCTTTCGTGGTTCCCATCATTTCCACTTTCTTTCCCTTTCCAAATTCCTCTGCCCTCCTTCTCTTTGGGCCCACTTCCTTCTCCAGCTAGCTGCAAACACCGTGTAGTGACCGTTTATTCTCAGTTTGTGCCTTATCCCTTTTTTTTTTGTATGTGTGCAGTTCGGCTTGTTTTAGTGCTTCCCTGAATGTCACCGGGTCTTTGTTGTACTCTTGCTGAATTTGTTCTCTTATGGTGTCCAGATCACACAGTAGATCTTCCCTTGCCTTCTCAATTTGCTGACTCTGTAAGGGGAGTGGTATTAATCTTTGTTGGGTTCCCCTTCACTTTCCCAGTTGCCTTCTTCTGCCATCTGTTGTCCGGGGGTGGGGGAAATGTCTGGTTTTTTGATAGACGGTGTCTGGTCTGCGAAATGCCACACCCAGTCTGGTTCGTCTAAATTATCATCAAAAACCCATCCATCATAGCAGGGGTCCACCACGAACCATATGTCGGGCATCTTCCACTTCTACCAACATGTTCGGTAGTAGCTTGCGTTCTTTTGCTTATTTCAGGAACTTGGGGCAGGTAGGATCAGTTCCCAAGTGACCTCGTTCTCTGCAATGAAAACAGATCGGCGAGGTCCTCGTTGATATCCTTACCTCCACCTCTCTGCTTTCTATCTGTAATTTCCAGACTGATGGAAACACTGGGGGGTCATCTGTTTGTACATCCAGGATCGCGGTCATGGTTCCGCAGTGAGGGGCCAGGAACTCCGGCGTCGGTAGAATCCATTTGAGGACTTTATTCGCTGTGTACTGCCTTTCGAGTCCGTCGACCAGTAAACCATGGAATCCAGGTTGAATGTTATCAAATTGAACCCAGAAGTTCTCTTTCAGCAGGGTCTGTTTGTATGACACTGCAAAGATTGGGTTTTGTCTTTGCGCTGACACCTTCTTCCATATGGTAATGGCACACACTGAACCATGACAGTTTCTGGATTGCATCTTAGTCGCGATTCGTGCGTGATTTTCATGAATGAAGACTACCATAATGTTGTTGCGGCCCAAATTCAGCAGTGTGTAAGTATCTCCAATCTGCTTGAGTTTCGGTTCCTTTTTTATAGTTTCGATTATCCACTTCCTCTTTTCTGATGGCTGGAGATCTGCCCCATGGCGTGTAAAATTGAAGACTACCCCATGTCTTTCGTGCAGATCATCCAATTCAACAATCTATTCTTCTGGGTATTTCCAGATAACCACCTCCTCTTCCTTTCCGTCCACTATCTATTTTCCAGTGGACTCAATCCCCTGAACTTTCGTCTTCTCAATTAGGAATTTGAGGGCTTCGTTGTCAATGATATTGACAGTGCTTTCCGGTGCCTCCTCGTATGTGGGGGCCGTGGTTGGCGTTGGGGTAGCCTTCTTCCTCTTTTCAGTGGTTTCGACCCTGTCTTGTTCAACTGTTGGTGTCTAGTCCGTCACGCCCTTATGGAGGGTGCAAGGGGAAGGGAAGAGGGGAGAAAAAAGGGGGGGGAGGGGGGGGGGAGGGGGTTAGGGGAAAGAGAAGGTCAATAGAGGTACGGCAGATCCAAAAATGAGGGCTTTGCGGTTGGTATGGGGGGGAGAAGTGGCCCGGAGGGACTATAGTGGTGGCCGGAAGGAATTGAAGGTAGATATGGTGATGTGTATGGTAGACAGTAAGGGGGGGAGGAGGTGAGAGTGGTAGGCGGGAGGGGTGATGAATATTCGACTTTGGAGTCTGGAGGGGCGCTTAGAGATGAGTAATGAGACGGGGAGGCGGGGAATAGCGTCAGTGACGAGAGAGCGAGACGGTAAAGAATGGGGTGGGGTCAAGGTCGGGAATCAGTAGCGAGCGAGAGAGATAAGGATGGGGTTGGATGGGATGTGGGAGGATCGAGAAAGAGGAGAGAGTAAGGGCTGGGAGGGTGGAAGGGTGGATGGAAGAGATTGATCGATGACTTCTAAACTAGTGGTGGTCGGTGGGGAGGGGATTCGAAGAGAGGGTGGATAGGTGGGGCGGTGAGTGGATGGCTAGCGATACGGGAGTAAGGATAAGAAGGGATGGTTATAGGGGGGGGGGGGGGGGGGGGGGGGGGGGGGGGGGGGGGGGGGGTAGAGTGGATCGGGAGGGAAGCGGATTAACGAGACGGGGAGGCGGGGAATAGTGTCAGAAAAGAAGGATCGACAGCAATGAAATGGAGTTGGATTGGGAATCAGTAGCGAGCGGGAGAGACAAGGATGGGGTTGGACGAGAGGTGGGAGGATCGAGAATGGGGAAAGGGTAAGAGCTGATGGGAAGGGAAGGCCGACTGGGACTAGTTATCTGCTGGTGACGGTCGATGGAGGATTCGATGGGTCGGTGAGTGGTTGACTAGCAATACGGGAGTAAGGTTAAGAATGGATGAGTATGTGTGTGTATGAGTGTGGCGAGGGGGGGAGAGGAAAAGGGGGAGAGTCAAGTGGATCGGGAAGGAAGGTAACTCGCGGATTAAAGGAGAATCGAAGGTCTGCGCGAGTGTTGCTGGCAATGGTGTGACGGGGTAACGGTGTTGAGTTTTGGGTGGAAGCTGGCTGGTCGCAGGTTATCGATAGGGGAAAGACTGGGGGATCGGGAAGGGGATAGATTCCAGGGTAGGTTGGAGAGCAATAAATGAGAGCTAAATCCGAGGGGATGGACGAGGACGCTATGAGAGAGGTGAAAGTGGTTTTAAATATAGAGATGCGAAAGGAGCAGAATAGGAAGTCAGTATCATCCCTTACTCGATTAGCATGTCCGACTCATATTCCTTCTTGGAGGGCCTGGGTTCCGATTTTGCCGAAATACAGAAGGGCCTACCTTTGCCGGGGGAAAAAAAAAAGAATTGTGTATGTATGTTCGGGCGGCTATGGCCGCTAGACTCTCTCTCTCTCTCTCTCTCTCTCTCTCTCTCTCTCTCTCTCTCTCTCTCTCTCTCCCCCCCCCTACAGGAATCTACTCCCGGCCTCACTCTCTCTCTTTCTCTTTGAAAGACTTCCTTCTCGCTCGGTCTTCTCTCTTGCTCACTGTACTATGCTATGGAGCCGGGCTCCATTGACTACTACCTACTGCTAGCCTCACTCGACGCTTGACCGCACAAGACCACAACAACGCTTCCACGACAGGCCCAAATAAAAAATGTGTTCTCAGTTTGCTGCAGCTCGACTTTTCTACTGTGCGGCAGCTGCCAATCTCAGATTTATTGTCCTGGTGCTCCGACTTCTTGACAGCGGCCAGTCTTTGACACACCCAAAGTTAACGGACTTTCCTGGGAGGCTGGGACTGAACTGCATTTTTGTACTTGACTCACTGGGCCTGACTACCTATTGGACCTGTCAGTCCTGAGAAGCGGTTAACAGTGCCCCAAAATTTCAGGGCCCCAACCCATACAGTGGACCACAGTAAGGTCATACTGAGTCTACATCTTTCCCTGCAATTCCGCTCAGATTCCTGGTGGGAATCTGTCAAGTAAACTTATAAAACAAGGAGAGTTGAGAAGGGCCAAAGAGTTGCTTCTTCAAAGAAAGTTGGTGTCTTGTGTGTGTCCTTATGTTGCCTGTGGGTCCTGAGGACAGCCCACAGCTTGTTGTAGTGGGCTTCTCCACCTGGTTTCTGAGTTATGCCAGTCTTTCCAACGTATGCTGCCATCTCTTAGCTCTGCAACTTTTCCTCCCACCAGCCAAACTTTGACAAACTTGGAGAGGATAGTACCCTGCCCATCTTCATCCTTGGGCAATGCCTGTTTTGTTCTGTGCCATTTGCATAAGATCTCCGCCTGAATCAGTGTCCTGGTTTCTGCCCAAACCTTTTCTCTTGGTCTTGATAATTTTTCGATCGCTCTGCTGCATCTCTCTTTGCATATAGACCATAGTGTGACTTTTCTGATCATACCGTACCATGTCTTCTCTGAACTGTTGAGGTCAGTCGGGATGTTAGTCCACAGTAGAAGTTGGATGGAGTGTTCAGGGAAGGCCCCGGAAGGGCTTGGTAAAAAGGGAGTCCCACAGATCCGAAGCCCTGGCCCAGCATTTTGTTGCTTCTTTGCATCGGATTAGGCAGTGAAGAAAGTCTTCCGTTTCATTTTCTGAGCGAACTGTGCATAGGTTGGAACTGTTAGGATCGTTCTTCCATCTGCGAATATGGAGCCACTGGTTAACCAGTAGCGTTAGATAGGCTATCAGCCATTGGAGACTCCTGATTTTGACCGGTCTGATTGATTTGAATTTCTTCAATGGAATCTGTGTGACCTAGTTGCCTCTTGACCAATTACTTTTGCGCATCTGCTTTTGATTATTGGTTCCGGGTCTTTGGTCTTGAGGAATAATTTGTACCCCATCTTCACCGAGTAGTCCTGGATTTCTCATGTATTTGTTCCTTCCTGATGTCCAAGCCCATTCTGTTGGGTCGAATTCCAAATCCTGGATCGTTGTGTCCATCCTAAAGATTGTTTTGGGCCAGGAGCCCTTCACTCTCACTTTCCTGAGAAGAAAGATGTCTAGATTTGTTCTTACTACGTCCTTTTCTAGGATGGACGCCGATCCATGCACCGATAGTGATATTGGATAGGAGGTAAAAATTGCAACAGTGTTTGAGCCTTGTTGTTTATGTGAGAATTGGTAGGCCGTTGAGGGGGGGCATTTCCTGGAACCGGATCCCCCATTCGCCTGTTTTCCATGTTGGTGGACTCTTTAACATATCTTTCCATCCTTCAAGTTGTTGTTGATGATGGTCTGTAGGTTCCTATTCCGTTGGTGACAGCCCTTGAGGGGGGCGGCAAGGTCAAGGTCTGTTACCCATTCCCTTTTCTCTTCATCCCATAAATGTTCGACTTTCCGGACTCCATGTTTTATCCATGATAGCCAGTGTGTGCCTTTGGGCTTGAGGGAGAACAAGTGATCACTTTCATCTCTCAACCAAGGGTTGCCTCGATATCTTTTCTCTCGTCTTAGGCTTGCCGACTTTTTTTTGCATGATTTCCCTCCAAATCCCAGTAAGGTGTAGGGGGTCTGTTCTCCGGGGGGTTGTTTCCTTGTCGGCGGTTTCTGCATCCTGTGTTGGTTGTCCATTCCTTATTCATCACCTAGAATATACCCGACATGTTTGTTGGTGTTGGTACCGGAGCTAGACTTCTGATGTTGTCCAGAGCTAGTTTGTTCCACGTTGTGCCTGGTTTAGTCAACAGTTTAATGATCCATTTGACCTGGAGGGCTTTGGTCTCTTGTTTGGGGTCGATGATACCCAACCCTCCTTTACTTGGTATCCTCGTGATGTAATGCCATGCTATCTTAGGAATGCAGTTAACTTTATTGGGGTCACCGGACCATAGGCAGGCCCTTGCTATGTGGTTGAGTTCCTTGATTGAGTTATCTGGTACTGGCCAGATTGAAGCTATATACCACATCATTTGAAAAGATAGAGGTATTGATAGTTAAGGCGCAACCCAACAGTGATGTCAAAGTGTTCCCCCACCCACCCATTTTATTGATTTGTTTAGTGAGCACATTCTGGGCCATTTGGGGGGCAAAGCCTTCTTTTGTCATTAGGATCCCTAGGTAACGTGTGGGTGTCTCCGTTGTCTCCCAAGTCAACACTGCCTCTGGGCCTTGGAGCTGTGGGGGCTCTTCTTCTGACAGCCACCACCCAATCGTTTTTTTTCCAGCTGATCTTCATTTCCGAGGCAAGTCTGAAAGCTTCCATAGCTCTTAGTAGAACACGGAAGGATGAATTTGAGGCTCGTATGAGAACAGTGAGGTCATCTGCGAACATTATTATTGCTGGAAACTTTAGATGGTGGGCTGATCCTGCGTTGATTTATGGCAGTGTGTGAATGGAGGGGTCTTTCCGTAGGAAGGAGGCTATTGCTTCCATAACAAATGGAAGATTGGGGGGGGGCTAATGGATCACCTTGACGGACTGATCGTGAAATTGGGTAGCATTCTGACAACAGACCATTGACTTGTACACATCCAAGAGCATCATTGTATAGAATACGTACCCATTTTCCAAAATTTGGACCTACTCCCATTTTTTCCATACTTTAGTTCAGGAAGGCCCAGTTGACCTGATCATAAGCCTTTTCGAAGTCAGAGAACAGTATTGCCATATTAATCATTTTTTCTCTCACTTCGTTGGCTGCTTCGTTTAAAGTGAGTACATTGTCAAGAATGTATCTTCCCGGTATGAAGCCTGTCTGATCTATATGGAAGCGCTTGTCTGTAAGATCGAGGATCTTGAAGGCCAGGGCTTTGACCAAGATTTTGTAAGGCAATGTGAGTAGTGAAATAGGCCTGTAGTTCCGTACGTCTTCTTTGTCACCTTTCGTGTATAGAAGTGTGACTACACCGCTGCTCAACATATTCCCTAGGCCCCCCTTCAGCCAGCTGTCCTTGTAGAAGTTCAGCAGATCGCCTCCAAGAAGTGACCATAATTTCTCCCAGAATTCTTTTGTTAGTCCATCAATGCCTGGAGTTTTGTTGTTGTTCATCCTCTGGACTGCAATCTGCAGTTCCTCGAAGGTGATAGGCTTGCCTAGAGTGTCTGCCTGTTCTTGTGAGATAGTTTTGTCTAGGTATTGGAGCATTCTGGTCCACACTTCTCTAGTGCTGAGGGGAGTTGGGGTCGGGGTCTTTGTATGGTGGAGCTCTTCGTAGAACGCCTTGGCTATGTTAAGCATTCCTTTGCTGTATGTTAGTGTTTCCGCTGTATCAGAGAGGGTCTTGAGGCCCTCTATTGAGCTGGATCTTGTGTTTGTCGTAATCCTCGCAAACATGTGCTTTGACATTGACTCACTAAGATCATACTCGTTCATTCTTTATCTTATTTGTAAACCCTTTAACTCCCACCATCTCCACAAGGCCAGTTCCTCCCTTGCTTTGTGGAAAATCTTTGTATAGAGGGGCGAAGATGGATTGCCGACTAAGTTGGACTCTGCGACCCTTAGAGCGGTTTCTAAAGCGATTTTCCGTTGTTTCCTGTCGTTTGACAGTTTCCTTGATATGTTGGCTTCTGTCTTGGACAGTGTAGAGTAGCTGTCTTGGAACCAAACCCACCTGTCATGGATGGGGAGGTAGCTGCCTCTCATATTCTGCCAGCAGTCTAGGATACCCTTTTGGAAGGCTTGGTTTAGTAGGAGCGAGTTGTTAAGCTTATGAAAGCTGGATCCTTTCTTCACAAATTGTTCAAAACTGATGATGACTTCAATAGGTTTGTGGTCCAGCCCTGTATAAGGCTGTAGGGGGAGGATGTCTGCCTGTTTGGCCGTACCCATTAGTGTTTCTGATATAAAAAAGTAGTCTATAAAGGAGAAAGCAGTTTGGTGGGACTTAAGTGAAAGCTCTTACTCCCGGGTGCAAGGTGCGGTAAGCTTCCACCAGGTTATGATCTACCATCAAACGCTCGATGGGGACTGCCTCTTGTGTGGGTTGGCTGGTCGTTGATCTAGAGATACGGTCTGCTGTAGGGTCTAGGGTGGTGTTCCAGTCGCCTGCTAAGATGCAGGGTGTTAGAGGAGGAACGAGATTTCCTGTGCTTGCTACGAAAGCTGATCTTTCAGATGAATCGTTCGGTTTATAAAGGTTGATTACCCTCACTTCTTCCTCTTTCCATCGTAAGTCCATCAGACACCGTCTCCCTTCTGTTGTGTCTGCTTCTGTGTTCACTATGCAGCCTGCCGTGTAGAGGTGGGGATTTTGGGCCGATCTCCCCAAGAAAAATATGTAAGAATCAGGAAGAGATCTTAAACCACCGAAACCTTCGAGTGTGTTTTCCCCATGGCGGATTTGCGCTGCACACCATGTTGAAAATGAATCAGTGCGGCACTTGTTTGGAATTTTCTTTTTGGCTGGCCGAAGAGATCCGGGAGGCTGAGCCCCCGAAGAATGCCGTGATGGAAAAAATTGTTGCGAAAGTATCCCTGTAAAAGGCAGTGATGGTTTAAGATAGCAAAACGAAAAGGTGGCAAACATGCACATTTTTTCACTTTTTTGAAGTTTTTCACATTTTCAATTTTTCAATGATTTTTGCTCCCTGGTGCCACAAGCAGGCGCGGATCTTTTCCGCTTCCTGGCCATACCGGCCGTTAAACTTCCCAGCAGCGGGGGACAGGTGGTTTACGACAGACTTGCAGATCGTAAGATACCATCATCCAGTCTGGAGATTGAATGACAACTTTGGGAACACAGCCTTCCATTCTGCTATTCAAACTCCGAAGTCTGAACAAGGCTGAAGTACGAACCGTCTGATAGAGTCTAATGCAGGGTGTCTCTCTCTCTCTCTGACTTCTCACTCACCCAGTCTAGGTTCCCATTCTCTCTCTCACTCACTCGCTCAGATCCTCAATCACTCACTCACCCACCCATTCTCTGACTGTATGACTCACTCACTCGGTCACTTGGTCACTCGCTCGCTCCCCAATTCACTCCCTCCCTCCCTCCCCCCCTCGCTCACTCACTCACTTTCTCACTCGCTCACTCGCTCTCTCACTCACTCACTGACTCGCTCACTCACTCACTCACTCATTGACTCACTCACTTACTAAATCACTCAACCACTCACTCACTGTTAGAGTCCTCGTCATAAGGTGGCTTCCTGCCATTCTCATCTGATTGCTCTATGAGGACCCTCTTCGGATGGCCCCTACCCCTCCCACCACTTGTCTTCTTCCCTGATGATGTTGCCAGCCCATTTCCCAGGGTCATCAACAGGTCTGGTCTTGTGCGTCTGCCACGACCACGCCTTGATGCCCCCAGGCCTCTTCAGTGGGTGCCTACCTCTTCCAGCCTGCTCTGCTGACCAATAGGTTGTCATCCTAGACTGCCTTATTGCAGGCAGGAAATTATGGTCTGCAGTCTGCCTCTACCTGGGCACGCATGAAGCCCCCTTTGCCTTGTGGGTGTAGTCCACCTATGGTGTGAGCTGCTGCTAGCCCGCGCCCTCCTCTTGCTGCACATCATCTGTCTGCACTTGCTGCTGCTCATCTGTTTCCTCCATGCAATGTTCTCCTTCCTGTTCATCTTCCTTCTCCTTTCTCTCCTTGCTCCTGACATCCAGAATGCAACAGAAACTTGCTGTCCATGTCAATGGGCATGAAATGCATGTTTATAGGCTCAGATGTGAGACCATCCGTGAGCTAGTCATGAAGTGCACACTTATAGGCTCAAAGGTGACATCATTTGTAGCTGCTGACGAGTACGCTAAAGGGTAACTTCAGTAGAGTCACAAAAACCAGTTGTAATTGCACTATGGGCCAAGATACAGTTTGCAATTGCACTTCGGGCACCCTACCGGGCCAGAAAGCTGGGTTGTATACATTGCCCGAACTGCAATTGCAAACTGTATCTTGGCCCATGCTGCAATTATAACTCGTTTTTGTGATTCCCACGTAGTTTCCCCGGTGCGGAAGGTGGGAGATAGGCACTATTCTGCCTCTGTCTCTCGCTCTCTCTGTTTGTGAATCGTGATAGGGAGGGGGAGGTCTGCATCAGGTGTGGCAGCCACTGCATTCAATTTATTGCTCCGTTGCAGGTTGTGCTATGGGAGAATTTTTCCAGGACAATTGAGTGCACACTCTAATTATCTATGATGATCTTAGTTAACAATTATATGGACAAATGCAGACTGTTTTTTTTTTTTTTTT
>BFEA01001225.1:10460-20603 GCA_003427395.1 Chara braunii
TTATCATTATTCTGCACAACATACGTTCTTTTTAGATTTTTTTTTTTTTTTTTTTTTTTTTACGTACGTGAACGAGAGATTTCGGGGCCGTACGAGTACGCTGGAGTACGCACTGCGTACGCGTACTTGGTGCTTCCCAGACCAGAAGCAGGAGGATGAATAAGAGGAGGAGGAAGAGCAGGAGGAGGAGGATGAAGAAGAATAGAAGGAGGAAGAGGAGGAGGAGGAAGATGAAGAAGAATACGAGGAAGAAGAGGAGGAGGAGCAAGAAGAAGAAGATTGCGGGGASGAGGAGGCGGAGGATGGCGATRACGACGAAGAGGAACAGGGGGAGGCGGCGGAGGAGGAGAGGGAGCAGAACGGAACCGCTGCGATGGATGCAAATCGGGACGCCACGAGGGTGCGGAGGAGGAGGACGACGACGACGAAGAGAAGGAGGACGATGGGAAGGAGGACGAGGAGGAGGAGGAGGAAGAAGAAGAGCATCAAGAGGAGGAGGAGGTGGAGGGGGAAGAAGAAGAGGAGGAGGAGGASGAAGCGAAGGAGGACGCCGACGATGGACGAGGAGGAGGAGGAGGAGGCTGTGTAACACTCCGTACGACGTACGAGGGGTTTATCGTACAGTCGTACGTACGGCCGTATGAATTGTCGTACGGCCGTATGTACAGTCCCATAGGGAAAAAAAAAAAAAAAAAAAAAAAGGAATCGTTTTGCTTTTTTATCTCAAATTTGGTAACGAATTTTAGTATGAACCTGAGGCAAAATTGTTTTAGTTTATATTTCTGCATAACATATTTGTTTTTCAGATTTTTTTTCTTTCTGTTTCTTGCTTTTTTTCCATCCGTACGACCCGTACTACCACATGAACCCGTACGTATGGTCGTATGTACGTACGTACGACCCGTATTCATACGGGGGAGGAGGTGGAGGACGAGGAGGAGGAAGAAGAGGAGAAGGAGGAGGAGGGGGAGCAGAAGGAAGTGGGCGGAAAGGAGGAGGAGGAGGAGGAAGAGATGGAGGGAAAGGAAGAGGATTAGGAGTAGGAAGAGGAGGGAAAGGAGGAGTTGGAGGTGAGAGACGAGAGATACATTGAGGAGAAAGGAGGAGGGTACGCACCTGCAACGGTGTTGGAGCATGTGGTGGGTCGTGGCCATTGGCGAGCGATTTCGACATCGCCCAATTGCCACAACGTGCCGAAGTCACGCGCTCGCAGACAGAGGTCGGGCGCTGATTTCGAATTTGAATTTGGCCCAATCTAGACCGTAGATGTCTTAGATCTGATGGCCCAAACCATGCCTTTTTCAGTTCTGTTTTCGGAAGCCCTACGGGTCTCACTAAAATCGGCCAGACGGAGGGGGGGTACTACGAACCCTAAGAAACAGCACCGCAGGGCCGAAAACCCCGTCGGACCCACAAACTATTTTTCCACCACCCTGAACATTGGGCCCCGCTCGAACAACCGGGGGAGTTGTCCGATCGGACAACCCGGGATAGAAAAAGGTCCTGGACATTCGGGTTGGTAAGCTAGCATTAACCACTCAACAAACCTTATATTATTATTCCCTCTCGCACAAGATAATCATAACGATCGATCGACCTACCTTTTGTTTAATCAACTGGCATACTGATTCACCGGCTGTCCAATTTGTTTGATCGACCAATCAATCGACTCTACCACCTCTGCAGCCAAAACCAATCTAACGATTGACCAACCACTCGGTCTTGCGATCGACCAAATAACCACCTACTTGCTCAATCAATTGTTTGATCGGTCGATCAATCAACCGATCGCGTGACCAATTGATTAACTAATCAAGCAACTAATCAACCAATCGATTATTCGACCACTCGATTGATTGATCGACCAATCACTTTCTCGTTCAAATAGTCGACCAATCGATCACACGCCATCAGATTAATCAACAGACTTAGTTTTCAATAAGCTCATTATTTTGTTTACATATGTATCCCTATTTTTGTGCCCTCCATCTCAACCAAACCACTTCCTCACTTCATCCATGACGTATTATTGCATTAACTACTCAACAAACCTTATATTTCTCTCTCGCTCAAAATAACCATAATGACCGTCCGTCCTGCCATTGTTTAATCAACTTACAGACTGATTAATTGACTTTCATCAGCCAATCGGTTGACTCTACCACCTCTGCAACCAAAGTCGATCTAACGATTGATCGGTCGATCGGTCACCCTAATCTTCTCATCGGCGTCTCAACTAATCCAACTGAATTAGTTGATTGTTCGATTACGAACTCATAGTTTTCTCAACCAGTTGTTTATCCACTTACCCTACATTGATTGACTGAACGATCACATTGAACAACCACTTCGATCAATCATTCGATAGGCAGACCAAACCCTACCACTCGACCGCCCGACCAATCAATTGGTCGGGAACCAATCGATGATCCAATCAAGGGTCTGATCGACCAATCGACTGTCAAACCATTAGTCGTTCAATCAACCAATTAATGGACCTCTGATTGTCTTCTTAGATCAACCAACKAATTAACCGTCCTATCAATAGTAACATACGACTCATCCTCTGATTGATGATTAGGTTGCTCAGTAGAGTCCTCATTACTTCCTACTTCCTGACACACACACACACACACACACACACACACACACACACATACATACACACATACAGACAATGTTTCTTTTTTCTAATTAAAAAAAAAAAAGTACAAAAAAAAAAAAAGGGAGGTTCCTCGAAAGGTTCCCCCCACGTCTTTCAAACAAAAACAGTCCCCCAGCTGGCGAAAAAGAAAAGAAAGCTTCCCGCCCACCGTGATGGCGGTCTCCAGGGGCCGGTCATGAAAATCATGACCGGTGACGGGGCCCCCGATCATCAACCCCCCATTCATGAATCAGGGTACGACACTCATATGAGCACCGCCCTCAAGTAAGGGCGGCTTTGGCTACCCCGAAGCCCACTAGCGGTTAATGGAAGGCCCGGAAAGCCATTGATTACAAATTTTGGCTTTTGAGCCAGACTACTAGAATTTGATCCTGAGGTGCTTAACTTGGTTGTTAGCGTGTGTGACCAATGCCGGTGGATGGTGGCCACATACTGGCAACTGGGGTCCAAGGCTCGAAGTAGATACGACTTATGGCTTGCAAGCTCGGATCTGATCATGCTTGTGGAAAAATATCAGCTCGGTTCATTAAACGAAGAGAAAATTAAAATAGTGGGACAGATGACCAATGCTGCCTTCCGGTTAGGGAAAGTGCATGCTTTAGGAGACGTCGCAGTTTTAGATGTAAATACTTACGACGTCCTTTTTGGCCTTCCTGCTCTTGTGGCCTTGCGAGTCAATCTGAACTTCGAGAGGCGATCGATTATCCTCTGAAATACAGGAGGAAAGCCCTATGTTGTACATATGAGGCTGACCCTTCGAACCACGGCTAATGTTACCCCGCGAGTTTCTCCAATAATGGCGGGAACTCGCCTTGTGATTACCTAGGATAACTCTGTCGACGGTGAGCAATCTCTGAAGAACGTGAACAGCAGTGACGAGGACGATCCAATAATTCTGGAGATGGCGCAACGGCGCATCTATTACCCTATGCAACGAGCAAACATGAAATCACTAAGCCTCACTGATCAGAGCCTACAAAGAACGCAAACCATGATTATGAGAATTTATGGGTGAACCCCTCGTGCCGATTTCGAGGATGGTTGATTCTTTGGAAACCCCTCGAACCCTGTACGAAGGTATCTCCCCTTTACTCTCATGATATAATGACAAAAGACACTACTGCAACATCACAAATCTCCCACGATCTCCTATGTCACCTACAAAAGAGATACGATTGATACGCTTAGGGGCGGAGACCAATTCTTTGAAACCCCCTGAGCGCATCGAAACTGGACTCGGAATCAAGATCACAATGAAACCCGTGCCATGGCAGGACATCCGGGATGGAATAACACCGGAAGAACACGTGGCCATTCGGAAGTAGGACGCACAGATGATGGCCACCGTATTCTTCTGGCGATCGGATAATTTGTTTGTTTTCGCGCCCCCACCTAAAAGCGCTAAGTGGGTAAGTATAGAACAGATCAATGTACGGATATGGGATCAACTGTATGAATTGCACATGCCCCAATACGTACCTGATGAAATCCATCACCTAATCACGAACATTTTGAAGAAATACACAGGAGCGATTAGTGTGACGGACACAGACATCGGACTGTCGTAAGTCATACAACACGAAATTCAGAGCGGGAACCATCCCCCGATCCACCGTAAGCCCTACAAGTATTCCCTGGTGGAACGAAAAATGACCCTTCAGCGGATCCGGGAATTCGAAGCTAATGGTTGGGTCGAACCGGCTACTGAGCCATGGTCATTTCCGGTAGTATTAGTGCCGGAAAAGAACGGATCGATTTGCATATCCATTGATTATCGCAAGCTGAATGACATCATGATTAAGGATATGTATCCCCTTCCCAGGATTGATGATCTGCTTTATGCAATTGGGTGTGCTAATTACGTCAGTAAATTTGATATTCGCGACGGTTTCCACCATATCCTGGTTAAGGAGGAAGATCGGCCGAAAACGGCCTTCGTACTATTTGAAGGCACGTGGCAGTGGGTTCGGTGTCCGATGGGGATTTGCAATGCACCTCCCACGTTTCAACGCACGATGAACGTGATGTTCCAGAACTTCGTCAACAAGACGCGGCTAACTCAGGGAATAATTAACTTCTACGTCATCGTGTACATGGACGACATCCTGGTCTACTCGGAGACCTATCATGGGCATGTAGAACATATCGAGTGGACGCTGGGAGCTCTGAGAGATGCTAGGTTCAAAGTCGCGCTCGAAGAGAGCGAGTTTTTCCTCTCGGAAATCTCGTTCTTGGGTTACGTGGTAACACGTGGAGGACTGCGGCCAGATTCGAGGAAGGTTGCAGTGGTGAAAGATGCTCCTATTCCCACGTCATTGACTCAGGTTCGAGCTTTCCTGGGACTAGCATCGTACTACCGTCGTTTTATCAAAGGCTTCTCCGCGATTGCACGACCTCTAACAAACCTACTACGAAAGGACCAGCCCCTCAACTGGGACGCAGAGTGCGAACAGGCCTTCGCCACCCTCAAGGACGCCCTGGCAACGACACCTATTTTGATCCGGCCGGCAGTTCATTCTTATCACGGACTGGCAGCCAGAGGCGATCTTCCCTATTCTAGCGCAGAAGGGGAACGACGGCCGAGAACACGTCATCGAGTACGCACACGCACGGTGCGAGACGAGCGGAGGAACGATTCGACCCCACAGGACGAATGCTACGCAGTGCWCTRGGGGATTYARCACTTCCATCCGTACTTGTACGAACAWAAGTTCCTCCTTGTAACYGATCACGAGCCRTTATTGGYTCTCAAGAAGCTCACTAATTACACGGGTATGATTGGACGGTGGGCGGTATGCCTACCGGAGTACGACTTCGACATCATCCATCGAAAGACAGAGAGGCACGACAACGCGGACGGCTTGACACGTCTGCATTGCCCCGCCAAGGTACCTAAGGGTGAAGAAATCATTCCGTGGAAGGAACCGGAGTCAGCGAGCAGACCCAAGTACGAACAAGTGGCAGCCTTCCACGTGGCAAGAAGCAGACGATTGGCAATGGGTGACGGAGGTAATCTTGCGAGTCGTCTCCCTCCCCTTTGATCCTCATCTCTTCTTTCCCTACCCGACAAATTTTGTTATTTTTGCGAAGCAATCTCCCACGTCTACTCGATCCCTATGCGTCCTAGTGGGGAGGGATATGCAGAATGTATAGATTGTCGGCAGTGTGTCGCATGAGCCCACGACTCATATATCCAGTACAGAAATGACAACAATCCTTGGTTGTGCCCCTTGTGTCGGGTTGATAAGATCCCGACCGAGGCTCGATTTCTTGACGCCACGTCGGAAGGGTTGGAAAAGACCCGAAAGTTTAGAAGGGCTGAGGTATGAACGAATATTGCTCTAATAGCTACCTTGATAGGTAACCCCCTCCCGGACTTCCCTAAAGAAGACCAGAGGAGGGTCAATGAAAGGGCTCGGGACTATCGCTGGAACAAGGGCCGGTTAGAAAAACGAAAGACGGATGGTAGTAGGATTTGGATGGTGGTGCCGCACCTGTTCATGAGGTATGACTGGGTTAAGAAGGCGCACGAGGAAACTGCAGCCCATTTTGCCGTCCGAATTACGGAAGCGACAATCGACAAGAATGAGTGGTATTGGTCCAATATTCGCGATGATGTGAAATTCATCGTCGCGAAGTACCAGGTCTGCGCTGCTGACAAGGCGACGATTCAACCGCCAAGATCGATAGTGCCGACAGTAGTCGAACGACCTTTTCAAAGGGTTAGCATGGATACTACCGATATTGTGGTGTCCCCTGGACCTAATAGCTACGAATATTCAGTCCCACTGGTATTTGTGGACCACTTCTCGAAATGGATCGAGGCACATCCGTGTCGTACACGACAGACGACTGAAATCGCGTGATACGTCAACCGGTTTTTAGAGATGCATCAGGACACAAAAGGAAATCCTGACCGATAATAGGGTAGAATTCAGAGGGGAGGTTTTAAGGAATCTGGTCGTACATGGCGTCGCCATTCGGAACACTGCACCCAACATGTCACAATCTAACGGGCTGGTAGAAAAGGCAAATCGGGTGATAAAGACAGCATTGCGAAGAAACATCGAGGCACGGGATCCGAGGCATTGGCCCGATATCGTAGATCACATCCTAGCGGTCCATCGGGGAACGCCCCACGAATCGACGGGCCTTAGCCCCTTCCAACTACGAACCAATAGCGTAGCTTGTGTCTCGATACCGAGCCTCCCCGATGAATCTTCATTGAACCGACGACCCACAAGGGCCGCGGTCCGGGACAAAAAAAAATCCAAGCGACACATGGAGCTGATGGAACGGTCCCTTCCCCGATTAGCCTGAAAACGCCGGAAAATGACTGAGTTGGCCCACGGCCGACAGATCCGTAGCTACGAGGCCCGAAATGGGAACGCAGGACCACGGCCCCTGTATAAATTAGGGGACCTAGTGCAGGTGAGGAAATGTGCTCGCCAAGGGAAGATAGCGCCACGATTCTTCGAGCGATTTTGTGTGATCAAGCTCGGTCTGAACGGGGTGAATACCGTGCGCCTCGTGCCCGAGGTCTCAGGAACCCGATCAGCTCGTCCGATCGTCCGCCACGTGTCCTCCCTTCCTCTCCATCTCCAGTTGTGTTTGTTTCCTCCTTCGCTATGGAGGAGGACGACGACTCTTTATCGCTCTCATCCCCTCTTGCTTCTCTTACTCCGTCCCCGTCGCCATCGCCATGAGTTTTCTCACCGAGCGAGCTCTAGGCGATCACATGCTGGTGCCATGTGGCGACATCTCGGTAATTCGGCAAATCCATCATCYGCGATTCAATTTGGATCTTCTACGCTTCGCGCWATTCTTCAGCACAACGGGGGTGTATGCAGCGACGAAATTTCGTTTTGCGGTTAATCGTCAGACACTCGTTCTTGCTGAAGCTTCGGCTTATCGTTGGCTGTCCACACCTGGAGTCAKCCACGTGTCGACCGTCGTCGTTTTCAATGGAGACATSARYGCGATAGATCCTCTACGGCATACGGCCATTCGGGCAGAGCTGCGGAAGTGGGGTCAGCAGTTGGCAGCAGAGTGGAATCAGTGGTTTGTGCGGCACGGTGACAATCTCATCGTCACTGACATTATCGACGCCGGAGGGCTCCATATGTTCCGGCACGAGCCACCGGTGGCGTTTTGGGAACTCGTCCCCTTTCAGCGCCCCCAATTAACCGATCCCAACTATCTACTTTCGCTCTCCCCTCTCTTTTCCCTACCTTCTGGCAATCTAGCCTTTGCCCCCGTTTCTCCTTTCGTCTGGAACCCCTCGCTGTCCCCCTCGACCGAAGACAGTGAGAACAGTGGTGCGAGCACTTCATCGATATCTCAATGTGCCTGATTGGAGTGCAGTTGACGTGGACGCAGGACATCGAGCACCGCGCCTGGATCGAATACGCGAAGCTGCTGATCGTCCAAGCCTGGAGTACAGAGGTAGAGGGGGACCTTCTCGGATTTCTGTTCGGATCGGTGCGGCCTGGCCATCGCCAGTTGAATGTGCAACAACTCACAGTCCCCCTCGCGCAGCTGGTCGTCGGTCGATGATCTTTCCCTAGACATCATCTCGCAGTGTGACAAAAGCCCGGTCCCGTATGTCCTTTCGCGAACTCTGATGCCCTATCTGCAGTGGTCGGCTTGTCTTGAAGAGCAAGGAGGGAACAACAACCCGCCATCGCAAGTCGAGTACCTGAACCCGCGAATGATAATTCACATCTCCTTCTTCCAGCCTCACATGGCCTCCATTAACGCCTCTAACTGTGTTCGGTAGCTCAATAAACGCGGGTGTGATAGGCCATGTGGGATACCACCGCCGTCTTATTGCCTTCCCCATTTCCAAACTACAAGAATTGTGGCTCTGGAGATTGCCCTCATGCACGGTGCGTGACTATGTTCTTGATGGATGAGTACACTCTCAATGACAACTTATCACGATGTGGTTCACCCCGACCGAATCTTCGTCGCTTGATTTTATTAGGTCTGCCATGTCCATCTTCGAGTCAGGGAGGAGTGTCATGAACTCCTTGCACAATGTMTTAACTTCTCTTAAGATCGTCAATCTGCCTCTGAATGAAGTACCTACAAATTCCTTTCAAAAGTCTTAGACTGAAAGTGCGCTCCATACAACTCCTAGTCGTTGTGTGACAGTTATCTTATGTCACCTCCTCTGCAGTCCACAGTCGACCTGCCATGCTGACTGGGATCATAATCCACTGCTGCAGCATGCCTCTCGTTGTCGTAGCCTAGAGCCAGGGCTATCTGACTCTTTTTCTTGTTCCGCCTATGCTATTTGGCTATTTTGCTTGTTCTGCGTGTGGGACCAGGCCATGGCCTGACCCCACAGGCTGCGTGCTCATTCAGTTCAGTCCATTCCTCCCCAGTACCATTGTCAATACTAGGCTTGTCGAGTCCAGTCCAGTTAGTCCGTTGGGGGTATGCCCCAGGTGCAGTCTGTTTTCGATTTGTTCTCCATATGCACAGTTTGGAGAACGTGTTTGTTGAGTATGCATTGAAGCTGCGTTGTCCCTTCGAGCTCAATCTTCATCTCCATCCCCTTCGTCTTGATCTTGGCGGACCGCCATCCTGGCCGGTCCTTCACACGGGTATCAGATCGGGACCCTTCCCTGCTCCTGTCCATCCCTCCCTCTATAGCAACAAATCCCGACAAGTTGCGACAACAAGATTTTTCAGTATTTTTGCGCCTGCGGACGGGGGAAAAGAGGGAAAGAACTAGCAGTTATGTAACCGTTTGAACGCTGTGAACGACCGTTCGCGTTCAATTCCACGTTTGAACACGAATTTAAATTCACGTTCAAAATTGAACACCGTTTTTTTTTTTTTTTTTTTTTTTTTTTTTTTTTAAAATATTTTCTCTCTCTCTCTCTCTCTCTCTCTCTCTCTCTCTCTCTCTCTCTCTCTCTCTCTCTCTCTCTCTCTCTCTCTCTCTCTCTCTCCTCTCTCTCGCAGGGATTAGTAGTAGAGTTCAAAAAAAGATGATTAGAGGGTAAAGGGGAGAGGAAGAAAATGGTTCGGAGAGAGTAGATTAGAAAGTAGGGAGTGATACCAAGCTCTTGGTTAACCAAGAGCAAACACGGTTACGAAGATTCACATGCTCTTGGCCATCAAGGTGTTGGCAGCCTGCTGCTGCCGCAAAAAAATGATGATAAGAATAATATAGGGTTGGCTGAGAACTTGATCAGCCACCCTAATTCTACAGTCGTGCAGCCCCCTAGCCAGGGAGGGTCGTCACTGTTGCCAAACTGCCGCTGCAGTTGTAGGAAAAATAATAATAATCATCATCATCATCATCTGGGTATGCTGAGGTCTTGATCAGCCTATCAGATCCCATTGTAGTGCAGCCCCCTAGCCAAGGGGGTCTTCAAGATCCTTAGCAAGCTGCCACGTGGCATTGTAGATGGCCACGTGCGCAGGCAGAAACACCCATGACGCGCTGGGGGGGGGGGGGGGGG
>BFEA01001225.1:21144-31601 GCA_003427395.1 Chara braunii
GAGAGAGAGAGAGAGAGAGAACCATAGAGAGAAAGAGAGAGAGAGAGAGAGAGAGAGAGAGAACCCTAGTGAGAGAGAGAGAATCTGAGAGATCCATAGCTAGAAAGAGAGAGAGAGAGAGAGAGAGAGAGAGAGAACCATATCACCCTACCTCACTCTCCTCTCTTCGTTTCTCCACGTCTCTCCCCTTCTTCCCACTGCTTTCTCATACCCCTCCCTCTCCACTATCTTCCACCATATTTTTTTCTCCTCTCCCCCTCACTCACTCTCTTCCACTAATCTTCTCTCCTTCTCTTCACCTTTCTCATCCTTTTCTCTCCCACTCTCTCAACATCCTCTTCTCCTTTCTTCCCCCTACTACAATCCCATCATCCCTCTYATTTACCATTTCAAATTTTGTTTATTTCTCACCWCTTTTTCACTTTTCTTACCTCTTTCTCACCTCTCCCCCCCCCAACTTCAAATTTTTCTCTTTTTCTTCTTTTGTCCTTCTTTTTTATTCATATTTTTTCTTTCTTCCAAAAAATCGAATTATCTTCTCACCTCCTTCTTTTTACATTTTTTTGATTAAAAAAAAAAATTATTTCGTAATTATTTTGAAAATCCGAATTTCTCTTTGGCATTCCAAATCTGGTCAGGACTTAGTAACACACATTTTGACCCTTAGGAGTAACGAAGTGCTTCTGAAATTTACCCGCCTTGATGACATATTTGTTAGGGTCATTGGCTTTGTTCCGCTACCACTCCTTCGCCCTGAGCTATATGACCTAAATCACCTTCGTGTGTGACTACCCTTAGGAGTTTCGATTCTTAGCTTGCATTCACCCCCTCTGAGACCATCCCACTCTTAGTGATTCAGCGATACGACATTATCTTGTGACATATTGCTATCTTTTCCTTTGAGTACTGAGAGAGTTGTCTCTATGACTTTAGAATTGTACCCTGCTAGTAGGCTGCTACATTTCATTTCATGTTGTTAGCTAGGATGTGTATATCAGACATTTGCTTTTATTTTGATATTATGTAGCTTAGGCCGCATCACATAGACTCTACATGGAGCTTGCCCCGCATCCTAAATTTCTCAACTTTATTGTCACAAGTGGACCCGCCGCAACCACGCTGCACGGCTGCGACCCAGAAGAGGGGATGTTTGGTGGGGTAGCAGTACCCGTGAAGGAGCAGCAGAGGCGGGCAGGCTGCAGATCGGAGGGGGAGACGGCTACTCCTCCTCCTGTCTTATTTTTCTCTGTCACGGCCTTGATCTTATACCTTCCTCTATACCAATCCTGCTCCCCGGGCCGACACCTCTTTCTCCTCGCACCTCGTCGATCCCCACCTCCCTCTATCCCGATCCCACTTGTTGCTCGTCTCGATGTATGCTCCAGTACCACTTCCCTCCGCCTGGGCTTCAATCCTCCCACCTTCCCCGATCCCCATGTCCTTCTATCCCGATCCCGATCCCATTTGTTGCTCGTTTCGATGTCTGCTCCAGTACAACTTTCCTCTGACCAGGCCTCGATCCTTCCACCTTCCCCGATCCCGGTGTCCTTCTATCCCGCTCTCGCTGCCCGCTCTTAGTGGTCCTCATCACCATCATCGCCATGATGATCACCATCATCATGATCATCATCGAATTCCTAAGTAGACTCCTTTAGATCCTCCTGGTCGACCGCTTCATTATCATCATCATCTTGCTTCCCCTCCCTTGTCTTATCTCCACCATCATCCCTCCTCCGACTTTCGTGTTCTGTCAAAGTCATTAGGAGGATGACTACGTTGCTCCCCCAAGCCCGCGACATCCGTATGACGGTCACCAATGACTTCCAATCAGTGTCGTACCCCCATTCACTGTTCACAGGGTCTGTGGACGGAAAGCGGTCATGGAGTTCAATTAGTTCACGCGAAACTTCACAGCGTAGGAGTTCATGGAGTTCATGGAGAGCGGGATCAGGTCTTTTTTTGTTTTTTTTGGCTGGGGGGGGGGGKGTTTTTTTTTAATAGAAGGGTGGAGGACATCGGAGGGTAACTTCCTATAAGTTTTTATTTTTATTTTTTTTCATGAATATTTTTATTTTTAATTCAAAACGAAAAAAAATGCAACCAGCCAAAATAAGCATTTTTTTCTTTTGTTATTTTGTAGGTTATTTCGATTGTTTTTTATTTTTCCAGTGTCACCACGCTGTCGACGCGAATACCGTTACAAGGGTATCCGCCCTGTTTTTTTGCAAGTGACAGAATATAAGTCTAAAGTTCAAAGGTGAGTCAGCCGCGCGAGTCGCGGCAGTCCTTTGTTTACGTTTGTTGAAGGTTGACTAGAACAGAGAGTGCGTGGGCGCACGGTTTTAAGGCACGAGTGATTTCTTGCCCCTGTTGATGATTGTAAAGCCGTCGCGGATGCCGGTTGCCTTGTTTTATTATTATTATTATTTATTTTAGGATTAAAGGATATATATTCATTTTTGACTGATACGTTTGACTGAGACAAGTGCGTGTGCATGGATGACGACGTCGACAACGACAATGCAACTTTATGCGGTAAGCGGAGTACGCGAGGAACAGAAACGCGGACCAGGATTCCGCGTGTTTGATTGCGGGAGCTTTGGAGGGCGTGGAATGTCGATGGCGCGGTGCGACCCGCAAAGGCCTAGGCTTGCGCGACGTCAAGGTTTTATTACTGCCCTTATTGTTATTATTATTATTATTATTATTATTATTATTTTTTTTTGCATTGTCCTCTTCGGGCCGGCGCGACGTCGGTTTTCAACGGGGCCGTCGGCAGGAGCACAAGTCAGGGACCTTGAGATCGCGCCTTATTTGACGGTTCGGCCGGGTCCCGGCGTGTCTTGGAGGCGGGCAAAACTTTTCTGTTACCGCTCGTCTCGAAACACGGACCGAGGAGTTCAACGTGCATGCGAGCCGGTGAGTGATTAGCCCACGGGGTGGAAGAAACCGGAGTGGCGGGGACTTTTTGCTGGTGCACCGCCCACCAACCACCACCTGTCGCAAGGGATTTGAGTGTAAGCATGCCGTTAAAACCCGGAAGATGAGGGATCTTGGCTGGGCACAGTGGAACAAAGCGGTTCGAGGCGTTGGTGTGAGACCGTCGCGCTGCCGCGACCAACTGCGAGCTGCGGGGAACCCCGTAGCAGCCACATCCGGGCTCAAGTCGCCAACGAGGGGGGCATGAGGGAGCTGCAACCACCGGCAGGAGCGGTGCCTGCTACGGCAGACGGGCGGTACCGGCCAGGTGCCAACTGGTAGGCATCAGGTCGGGCTGTGTCTATGGGCCAAGTCGCCGTGCCTCCCCTCCGGTCCCCTTCCCCTATGAGGGTTGGCGGTTGTTGCTTAGTGCCGATCAAGGGGCGGAGGCAACGACATATCTATAAGTAACAGGCGACAGGCCTCGGGGCTAGCCGGATAGTGCTCTGCAACCGCGGACAGAGAGATAGCACAGTGGACTGACGAGCGCTTTGGGAGGTGGAGGTGGAGTTGCGACAGCCGGGTGGTCGGGACTAGCGGGTGTGAGTCCGACCAGACGGCACCAAGCAGGCAGCGGGCAACGGGTACTAGCGGGAGAGCGACGAGTACTAGCGCAGCAGGTGACGGGCAGTGGGCAACGGGCCAGGAGGAAACAGGCTTAGAGCAATGTAGTAAAGTCGAGCCGCCCGGCGGCTCACCGCTACTCTACAACCAGGATTGATCCGCTGCTCGGGCGTAGAACTGGCGGAGGTATCAGAGGCAGGCAGAAGAAGATAGCGGGGGAGGTAAAAGGAGTAGGAAAAAGGAAATGAACCTGGCGCGAATCCGCGCCGGCTGCATTCGAAGTTGGAGGTGAAGGGAATGAGCATGGCGGAGTCGAAGAACGTCGGGCCCGCCTGACCCTTGATGAAAACAGGCGGGGAAAGAGTCGAGTTGGAGGTTTTAGCATAGGGCGAATGCGATGGTGATGTTAGTTTTAGGAGGGAGTTAGTGCTTAGGGAGCTAGGAAGAAAAAGACGTGCGCGGGCTATGGCGGGGGATGAAGGAAAAGAGAGATGGGAGATAGCGTTCTCGCCCATTTCTTAGCGAAAACGGGCGAAAGAGGAGGCAAGGTGGGGGTTTCTGGGCAGGGCGACTTCAGTGGTGGTGTCAGTTTCAGCAATAGGTTAGTAGAATGAGGAATCCTGCATCATGCCCACTCAAAACTGGAGTTGTGGAAAAATAAGCATACCTCCTTATTTGGGCGGTCTCTTGTAATCAACAATGTGGTCCTAGCTTCCATTTGGTATAAATCTGCTTTATGGGCTTTAGATAAATTGACTCTCAAGACTTTTCAACGTCATTTGGCAGCCTTTTTATGGCGTGGGAACCACGAGCAGGAAAACGTCATCAGTAGAGTGACATGGACATCTATAATCCAACCAAAATCTATGGGTGGGCTTGGGATCATTGACCCTCATACCCAAGCTGTAGCCCTTTCTATTCAATGTATTAAACGCCTTCTTTTTAATCCCAACACTCCATGGAGTCTTCTTGCCTGTGAGCAGATTAGGAGATTAGCTCCCCCTATCCCAGATGCAACGGACCCACTTATGTGACTAGAAAACCGATCCTGGTCTCTGCCAAGGGGCAGTTCAGTGGATCCACATGGTCTGGAACTTTCAAAGAGACAAGCAGCTAGGAATGATCTCTGTAGAGATCCTTTTTGGACTACATTGTTGAAAAACTGGAGGAAACTGCCCCTGCCAGATAAAATATCTCCAACAAGATGGGAGGAAGTTTGTCAACAATCATTATTTAATAATACATTTATTAGAGATTCTCAAGGATGCGTTCTCGACTGTATGGATAGCCCATCGCTAGGCTGGGTTAGGAGAGGAATCATACGTATTAAGGATCTTTGGAATCAAGAAACAAAGGATTGGTTTTCTCCCCTAGACCTTCAAGAACGACTGCGCTACAGTCATCATTGAAGGACTGCATTGGATAATATCATTGAATTGATTCCTTTGGACTGGGTTATAATCTTAAAGAAAGGTCCCAAGTTTCTTCCGGGTGACCGGGTGGCAATCCGATGTTCTAAGGGGATTGTGGGGAATATAATTGAGATTCGTAATTCAATGGATATTCTAATATCTATTCTGGATTTACAMGAGGATGGTTTTCTTGCTCCTAGGTCTCAAGACGACACCAAGTGGAGTACGGCTGACCAACTTTTTTGAGTTAGAGTTTTAAACGTCAATGATAAATGACTCTCCTTTAAACCTGAAATACCAATATCCCATCTACCCTTTGATCCTATAAATTGGACATGGTCTTGCCCAGGTAGACAGGGTCGCTCCTATTCTAGATCTTTACATACCCTCTCTGTGAAGTCCACTTACAGAATGCTTCGCCCCAGGGTTAATCTTAGAGACSGCATTGAAGATCGCTGGATGAAGAATCTGAAAATCAGTAAGGAAAAGCTAAGAGAAGTTAAGTGGTTTCATACCTGTAAATCTAAACCTGCTAAGGTAGCCTCTTTGCAATGGCAAATTTCTCACCGCTGCCTTCCTACAAATGACTGGATCATTGACAAAACTTCGTTAGAATAGAAAAAACCCTTCTCCTAGAATTATGGCATCCTGGTCAAGATGACGAGTTTACTGATAATTTGTTTACAATTGGTAGGAGAGCAATTATTTGGGCAATATGGGTTAGAAGGTGTACTCATRWAATGRAAGGTGCTAGATTGGACGGTCCAGATTTCACTGATTCTATTAAACAACATATTCAGACTGATATAACTATTAAATGGAAAAACTCAAAAGAAAAAATCCAGCATCTTTCTCAACAAAATGAAATATGGCAACACATCAAAGAGTTTAATAAAAGCTGGCTTGGGGGGGACCAGGGAGGAAGGTTGGGGAGGGTGCTGTGGGAGGGAGCTCATGAGAATTTACATGATTGTTTTCAAAGGAATTATAGACTAATCTTTAATGATTGGAGTCGTGTTGATCCCTCTATTCCCCTAAGACCCTTATCCGACTTCCCTGATCCATTTCCCCTACCAGGATCCTGTTTTGTCCCTGCATCATGGTATGGATAAGCCTGTCAAAGTACTTTGGTTTGTGCTAGGTAATCACAAATTTCTGGCGCCTTTGGCGGGTGAAGAGGCACAAAAGGTCTGATATAAGTTTCTTAATCAGGTCCTTTCTTCATATCTCTTGTGGGACGCTGCACCCGGTTTGCAACCAAAAAAGAATATTGTTGTATAGGGACGATGGACCCGTTTTCCAGCAGGTGCAGCTCCCCACCAATAGATGGAGCCTTCGACGCAGGGGCCTACTTAACGGGGTTGCTCTTATCACCTCGTTAAGTAGGTTTCCACATGCCAAGTTAAAAAAAAAAGAATGAGGGTTAGATAGAATGAGCACTGCGCGGAGGTAGTGAAAAATAAGATATGGCGGGTTTTAAAAACGATGTTCTCACTCGATTCTATGCGGGATCGAGTGAACGAAGAGGCTGAGTGAGGGTTCTAATATGCCGCGAGTTCGATAGTGCGGCCAGTTCCCGTGATGAGGATGTGTCTTCTGGGTTGTATTCTTTACAGGTTGTGCCCAGGCGAGAAGGAGCTGCGCGCATGGGCGGGGGGGGGCGCTTCGGACTGATAATGTATCTTTCCGTGTTTTAGCAGAAGATCCATTCAGGTTCTTACTCGCCTTGCAAGGGATGGACGATGCTGCTTGTGGAGATTGTGGGGTTTCATCACCTTGCTCGGTCGTGACTCCCATCCCGAACGGGCCCTCCCTCCCGTTCGCCATTACACCTCGATTTGTGACTCGCCTCCTGCCGAAGTTTGAGTGAACCTKGCCAGATCAACGGCCAGGTGCAGTTACACCTCAGGGGCTGCTACGTGCAGTAAAGAGGGAATGGGAGGATACTTACCTGGCCAGAGGAGGACGTGAAGTTTCGGTTGTTGCTGTTGTGTGCAGACGGTGACGAAGTGAAACCCCCCAGTCCAACGGATGGTGGGAACCAACAGTTGGCGAAGTGCAGTCGTGATGTGAGTTGGTCGGGCTGCCCTGTGTCTCATTGGATGTATGGATATCGCCGACTGTACCCCGCTACTGCCCTACCGCCTGTATCCCACTTGCTTTTGCATGTGTTTTTTTTTTTGCAGGTTGACATGTTCGCCATGCGGTGTGGTCGGGTTGTTGGTGTTGCCCCAGGCCCCGTTGTTCACAGGCTGAGCCTTCCGTCGTTGCCACTTACATAGGTGGCTATGTTGCTGGTACCTTGCGCCCCGCCCCACGATTGCCAATCCACTGGTCCGTTAGCCTGTAGTTCCTACAGGGTTGTAACCTTCTTTGAGTCATATTGGGCTTCACTTCGAGGCTTCTGCGTTGCAGCTCATGTGCATGGCGGGCGCAGTCAATAAAAGGGGGGACGGAGCAATTACCGACGGGGCACCATTACTGCAGCACAAGGAGCCCATTGACAAGCTAGGTTTGCGGGTGCGACATCGCAACATCTGTATCACCCATTGCATCTTTGACTGAGTATATGGTGTGCAACCCTACCTTTATTTTTGGTTTGACTTTCAGGACGCTGAGCARGATTCAGTAAAGGAGTGTTTGTTCAATCTCTGTTTCAGCTTTATTTGTTGTATGAAATCAGACTGTTAAAAAGAAACAGCATCTGGGAAGGCAGAATGACGGACTGATTTGCATGATGGTTGACTGGGTCATTGAGGCTGGGAGGTCCCCATAAATTTGGGGAGACCCAGTGCTATGTTTATTTTGACTTGAGTGGAGCATCAGACCATTCTATAAGTTAAGGGGGTCTGATTGCTCCGGAGGGTGGGAAATCCTCATAAGTTTGGGGAGACTCAGTGTTGTGGCTTTGCATGGAGGGTCAGGCTGTTCTATCAGTTTATGTGACCTGACTGCTCTGACTTGTGAGGGCTGACTATGGTTGACTTTTAAGGGACCAAGTGCATTCTGTAAGTTCAGGTGCCTTGGTCGCCTTGTTTATTTTGAGTTTCTTCTGTTTATTTGGTTATGAACGAGGAGGTCTAAGTTGTTCTATAAGTTTAGGTGGCTTAGCCTCTTCCTGCTTTTTATTTTAAAAGAATGAACCTGACAGAGGGCGGATTGTTCTGTAAGTTCAGGTGATCKAGCCCAATSCCACACACATAATGGATCAGAGAAAAATAAAYCAGGYAGAGAGCCAGACTGTTCTGTAAGTTCAGSTGGTACAAAGCCTCGCACATGYTGGAACCCAATGGTTATAACTTGGCTATATTTTACTATTATTCTATTAAGAACGAGCTAATCAGACTGTTCTATTAGTTTAGGTGGTCTGACTATAACCTATCACAACTTGAAGAGAATATAAGTAAGAGTAAAACWGGTGTAAGAAGGGGCAGGYTGAGYYTKAGCTAAGTTGACCGATTCAGTTATATGCTACCTTATAAGACTAAGGTCAGATAATTAYATAAAGTTTGGGATACTTGAACAGTTCARGGCGACTGGGATGACCCAGTCATATGCCCAAWGAAGAGAGAAGCAGTTGTGCCYTTTGTTTGTGKAWATCCTGACAAGTTAGGCATGTCCCATAAGTTTGGGTGACCTGACTTTATGCCTTATGTAAGATGGGTATAAAGGGTTATATCACTAAAAGACTATGAACTATTGTTTGATCAGATGAACCTGGGCTGGTGAAAATACTTACCTTTGTGGTTTGACCTGCATGTGGCTGAATGAGGTTAAAACTTGGTCTGAGTTTCAGTTTGATAGGTAGTTGCTTTAGTTGCTCGCCACGTGCGAGAGCAATATGAGTTAGCTTCAATTCCTGCATTTTCTSTGATAACTTTTTTTACTTAGGTCAATTCTTGCATTTTCTGGGATCATTTTTGGTACTTGGCTTTGTACAAATTTTGACAAGCTACTTTCCCTACGGGAAGCACTGCCGAAATTTCTACAAATCCAAGGAGTTAGTTAACTTTTGACTTATCAAAGTTCGACTTATCTTTTTTTTATATCTGACTTAGTAAAAATTTGAAAAGTCTCTTTTTCTAAAGGGAGTGCTGCCCAAAGTTTTAAAAAATTCAGGGAGTTAGACAAAATTGAACTTTGAGAAGTTAAAGTTACTTCTAATTCTGGACTTAGCCTTGTATAAATTTTGGAAAAATACTTTTCTAAAGCGAGTGCTGCCGAAATTTCTGCAAAGCTAAGGAGTTGGTTAAATCTTGTCTAAGTTGAACTCAAGTTATCTTTTGAGTTCATATCTGACTTAGTATAAGTCTGGGAAGTCTCCCTTTCTAAAGAGTGTGCTGCCCAAATTTTTACTAATTCAGGACGTTAGACAAAATTTGGCTTCCAGAGTTAGAGATTATTTCTGCTTTCATATTTTGACGTATATAAATTATGGAAAGACACTTTTCTTACGGGAAGCGCTGCTGAAATTTTCTTAATTTAAAGGAGATAGGTTATATTTTGACAAGTGGCGATTCTGGTAGTCCTTAAAGGAGATAGGTTATATTTTGACAGGTGGCGATTCTGGTAGTCCACTCTGAATAGGGGAGATTTTGCCATGAGTCTACCTTCCCTTGGGCACTTGCTTAGAGGTAGGCTTAGATATAGTTAACTAGGATGATTTGGGTAAGATTATGAGATGAAAATTGTTCTCCATGGACTTATAGGTTTAGCCTGGGGCATTGACCTGTCATGTGTTACAAGTCCTCTTGATCGTTTGATTCAAGTTCAGGACTAGATTCAGCTTGATCCCTTAAGGATCATCTTCTGTTATCACTGATAACAGGTCGGTTGCGGATTCGTTGGTTTACGATTCAACTCCAACCTACTCCTGCCACTCAACCTAAAGGCTTTARCCCTGTGGTTTGACCTGTTTCATTGTGTTTTTACCCGGAATTTATTGAATGGCCATTTAACAGAGTCACTGAGTATTTTATTGCTGGRAAGGTGCGCTAAGGTTGAGGTTTGTATGGCTAAAGCAAGGGGTATGAGGGCAGAGAATGATTGAAGTTGACCCCGTGTAGTGCGCGGACTTTTGTTGTATCTTTGATGTGATTGCATGTATGTTTGTGGTTCGGACTTTGGATTTGACTGCCTGCGATTACATACATATATGGATGAGYTGGTCCACCTCTGCGATTGCAACTGATCAACTTTCGTACTGTGGACTGGTAGCTCGGCGGGGATACGCCCACCGAAGGGAGGTGACAACTCCCGTAAGGTGGATGTAAATCGTGCCTCGCGTAGRCCCTATCCTATCGTAGGGGCTCGCGGGAGGTATGGCTGGCGCACTCGGYCGGAGCGGCTTGTGGAAGCTCCATGTATATTCGCGACGAAGGGTTTAAAACCAACTCCAACGTGACGAGGCCGGGAGGGTCCCGCGCTGCCCTGGTGCGGTGCCGGACCGATGCGCTCGACAACGCTGTGGGGCTTGAGGCGATTGTAGCTGAGTGAGCCCCC
>BFEA01001226.1:0-20000 GCA_003427395.1 Chara braunii
GTTGCAGAGGGATGCTGTAGCAGTGCCCTGGGGAAGTAAGGAAGGTCCTTGGTTCTCACTGCTTGTTTGTTTTGTGGGGGGAATGCAGGGCAATCGAGGGGTTGCATAACAAAATGAAAAATCGGCAAAGATGGTGGTGTCAAAACTTGCTTGCCCACTCACAAATTTGTTTTTTCTTTCTTTTCACTTTTTGTTTTTCCTTTATTTCGGTGCATGAAAAAAATATATATTTTTTCAAACTTTATTTGTAGATTGTCTTTTATGTAAGGTACACATATATTAATTTTCATGGCATTTGTCACAGCCAAAAAAAAATAAAAAATTGCCAAAGATGGCGGTTTCAAAAATGTGTTTGCCAACTCAATAATTTCATTATCGTTTTTTTTTTTTTTAATTTTCATTTTGTGTAGCATCGTGTTCGGGTTCGGTGACCGAACCCGAACATTCGGGACCGAATGCGAACGAGTGCCGAAACTCTTCGAACGCGAACATTAAAAAAATAAAAAAATAAAATAACTCCAAAAAATATGGAAAAAAAAAATGTGATGTAAAATAATAATACAAACAACTTTTGCCTTGGAGGTAGTGACAAGGGACTTGTCGCAGTATCGCTATCCGTGGTTTTTGTGTGTACATTACTTGTAGGGTTTTTTTTTTTTTTTTTTTTTTTTTTTGTAACCCGGGGATGGTTCAGTAGAGCGACTGATGGCCCCTTGAGCCCAGACCTTTTGGATTTGGATTCACGATTACAGACCGATTCGATCGATCGATTGCTAAAGTGCTCATTTCGTTTTGGCTCGGCGTTTTTTTTGGAAGGTTCGACCGAAGAAATAGTTGTCAGACCCTAGACTGCGACCAAGCAACAGTACCACAAACCACGTAGTACTTAAGCAAGTGTTTGGTATTGTAGTAGTCCTCTTTCGGCGTACGGCCCATCGCGGTTTTCCACAATAGACCGTGGTACGTGAAACAATTGGTTGTTTCTTGGGTTCTGGAATGAATGTAACGCTGATTGTATTCTCTATTGTATCATTCTAACATTGTGTTACATGTGGTGTGATTACTTTGTGAGTATGATGAACTTGGATTGTTTTTCACATAGACCTTTCGATGCACATGTGAACCTTCCTGGAATCTTCTAACTGGGAGTGAGTGAGCATTGGATTGTTTTCCACATAGACCTTTCGATGCACATGTGAACCTTCCTGGAGTCTTCTAACTGGGAGTGAGTGAGCACGTTTTTTCGTTCCTTTATTTACTTTTGTTTACTCTTGTTTACTCTTGGCGACATTTTGTGACTAACATAAGAAGATGATACGAATTTTTTTTGCCAGCATGGTCGGTAACCACTATCGAGATGGGAGCAGAGAGAGGAGGCGACCCCGCTCGCCGGAACGAGGACGCCGTGATAATAGAGAGGACAACCACGAGCGACATGGTGGTTCGAGGAGTAACAGTCGTGAAGAGCGGAGGGAAAACCTTCCACGCCGCGGCCCACCGACATGTTATGGATGCAGAGTGGTTGGTCACTATCGTACCGACTGTTGGAGGTACTAGACCAACCCGGTGGCTCGACGCCAAATGGAAGCGGACGGTTATGTCTGCCCAGTCGAGTTTAATCGGAGGGTAGGTGTTATATCGCCACCACGTGATCGAGCACATCAGCCGCCGGTGGCAGAACTTGAACCTGCTGCAGACTTTCGCCTTGATGAACTTGGAAGGACGGTCGCATCTGTCCAAGAATTTGTTGAGATGGAAAGAGCTAGACGAGCTAAGAAGGAGCAGCGTCATCGTGAACGTGAGAAGGCCTGGCAGGTGGAAGAGGCAGCCAGAGTGGCCGAGGCGGAGAGGGGGCTCTCACAAAGCAGAGAAACTGCGGAAACGTGAGGAGCAGCCATCTATGGTGAAGGTTGTTGAAGTCCAACTCTCGGTGAGGCTCGGAGATATCAGTGAGAATATATCTATGGAATGGGATACGGAAGGCCTTTGGTTCGTCTCGTGTCATGCATGAAGGGAAGACCGGTTGTCTGAGGGAGCTCAAAAAAACGTTTGAACCCCACGGGTCCATTGTGTTTCTATATCTGAGACGTTGGGGGGCGCGAAGGAGCGTCAATAAACCGTTTATGGTCTCACTCGACGTAACCCCAAATGTCTCGATATGCTCCGGGGATGGGACCTGGATTCATTATCTAGCTTGTTTAATACGGTCAAGGAATTCAATAGGAAGAGCACGCGCGCGTATCTACGATGCCTGATTGGTCGATGTGTGAAGGAGGGCTTTGGTTTCAATTTCTCTGCTCGTATTGTATTTTGTCTAGTTTTTTACGATCGTATCAAGTAGGTCGACGTACGTAAATTGGTGAACGATAAGTTAGGTGAGTTGACTCTTCCACCTTGTGTAACTCGGCGTACGTGAAGATCACTCTGCATCATTTGGATGCGTAATCCAAGTGTTGAGGATCTGATTCACAACCATCGTGTTTTTGTTCGATTGGATGTGTCACCTTGCGCCTGCGCAGGCTTGCCGTCTTCAAGGGTGCGAGGTCACGTGCGAGTCCGGCTACGCGAAGTGGAGGGTATCTCGCCGCAATTAATGAACGGTAATAACGTCCCGAAGGTCAATCATAGGGACAGAGGGGAAAAATTGGGCCAGGAAATTAGCAAAGGCTTCTTGAAGAAGAGACTTGAAGGGATTAATAAGAGTTTGGGTCGTTCTAGTTGTGACCCAAGTGTGGTTGCACGGTCCTATGATATTAAGGACATGTTCACCCTCTTGCTGCATCACGATATCCTGGATGCTGTCGACTGGCTTTTGGAGTTTCACACCGGAAAAAGGAGGACTTTCGTTCGGGTGAATACCCGAGGCAAGAGTGCCAGTTTTGGAGTTACGACCGGCTATGACCATTGGAGGAAGGTCGCTTTTGAGGAGATTCGCAAATTCGTGAGATTCGAACTCACTCACACGTACACTTACACATTAGGGGTCCTGCTTCAGCAAAACATTGGGATACCCATGGGGAAGAGCACATCTCCCCCTCTCGCGTGCATCATGTGCGCACACTCCGAGTATTGTTTTCTCCACAGCCTGGGGAAACAGCGTAGTGCAGGGTTTGGAGTTCGATTGATTGAGGATGTGGGCCTGTTCATTGCTGCAGAGCAACTGGACGCCACGAGTGTGGCCGACATTTTTTCGGCATTTTCAAGCTATTATCCCAATAATCTCATGCTAAAAATAACGGATGATGGACGGGTTTTTGGGAATTTCTCGGGTGTGAGGTCTGACACAACCGTCATTTTCCCTTTATGGAATGTGTGCAAGTCTCTAAGAACGAGGAGTCACTGTGAAAGGACGAACAATTGACCTTTTTCAATGGTCAGTCATACCTGTCGCCGGGCAACAAAATGCAGAAGAGTGTTGTCTTAGCTGGCCACCTGCACCGTATCGACCGTAACACATCCGCAAGACACGAAATTCCGAGGAGAGTTATATCATTGAAGAGGGAATCACAGTTGAAGGAATTTTCTGCGGACTTTTTTCTTCGTGTCCTCAAACGTTTTGCCCACGGGCGGGATGCCCACTGGAAACTGGTGGTCGATTTGGTAAACCGATGAGAGTTGCTTGGAGTAGTCCGCAGCGGCTGAACTCTGACGAAGTAGTGATAGGGGTTTTGTCGTAGTGACAAGGGACTTGTCGTAGTATCGCTATCCGCGGCTTTTGTGTGTACATTTCTTGTAGTTTTTTTTGCTTTTTTTTTTATTTTGCCCCCCGAGGATGGTTCAGTAGTAGAGCGACTAATAGCCCGGACCTTTTGGATTTGGATTTGGATTTTGACTCTTTCGTTTTTTGTTGTTTGCTTTGTTCTTTGGGCCCTTGGAGCCCAGACCCTGTTGTTTGGTTTTGTTTTTGGACTTTGGCTCTGTACGAGGGACGTTATGATCTTGGGCACGAGTACAGACCAGATTCGATCGACCGATTGCTGAAGTACTCATTTCGTTTTGGCTCGGCGCTTTTTCTGGAAGGTTCGACCGGAGAAATAGTTGTCAAACCCTAGACTGCGACCAAGTGACAGTACTGCCAACCACATAGTACTTAAGCAAGTGTTTGGTATTGTAGTAGTCCTCTTTTGGTGGACGATCCATCGCGATTTTCCGCAATAGACCGTGGTACGTGGAACGATTGGTGGTTTTAGGGGTTGTGGAATGAATGTAACACCGATTGTGTTCTCTATTGTATCATTCTAGCATTGTGTTACGTGTGGTGTGCTTACTATATTATGATATACTCTGTGCGTATGATCAACTTCGATTGTTTTCCACGTATACCTTGGAGGTATGCTCAAACTCGTAACCAAACTGGAGTTAAAATATATATATATATATATATATATTTTAATATGTTCGGCTGAAGACGTTCGGGTGGCGTTCGGCCGAACACCCGAATATGTTCGGACGTTCAAAAAAGCTTCGAACATGTTCGGTGTGCTACATCGTTTTCATTATTATTATTTATTTTTAGTATTGATTTTTATTTCAAATTTGGTAAATAATTTGGATGTAACGTTAAGGCAAATGTTGTTTAGTTTATTCTTCTGCATAACATATATTTTTTTCAGATTTTTTAAAAATCTTTGTTTTTATTTTTATTTTTATTTTTTTGGGGTTCGCCCTCGGCCTAACAGCTGAATGTGTTAAGAGGGGGTGCCGAAGGGTCGGGCATTCGGGTTCGGGCGTTCGGCCCGCCCTGAACGCCGACAACGCTGTATATATGGATATACATATATATATGTATATATATCGAGTTGTGAATACCCAAGATCCTCAAGTTGGGTACTACACTCTTAAACTTCCCTTAGCTCAAACCATTTTTGTGTTTGTACCATGTGCCTTTATGTTGTGGCCAATAGATCGACCGCATCATGAATGTGGCACAAAGACAAAGCTGGATTTGTCGTCAAAGGGAAAGAGGCTGAGGGAGGTGAAACGGGCTAGTGGAAAGAGACCCAACAATGTCACGAGAAGAAAACGGGCCTACCGACACAAAAAATAGTGTCAGATTCATTATGATAGTCCTTTAGTCCCGTAGGATGAGGCCCGGGCAGATAGACTCAATGGATAGGTGATTAAACGATATTGTTGTATTGTTTATCGGAGGCTAAACGATATTGTTGTATTGTTTATCGGAGGCGAGAAGTGAGCCTTTCTTTATCAACAGGCTGCAGTGTATAATATGCACGGATTTTGTGTGCTCGCAGTTTCATAAATTTGCTTTCATTTGTGTTCACATATGTCTATCCTGCTTTTAGCTTGTTGTAACTTAGAAAATTTGAGTTTCAATGGTTGGTTCGCAACAGTTTGGTATTAGAGTGGCGTCTCTCGCTAACAGATTATGTTTTATGGTATCGGCGCAACAATGGCGCTCTGCGGGCAATGTTGTTAACCTTCTTGGTGGTTGGTGAGCGATCTCATGCGCTGAGTGGTGAGCACATGGATTGACGTGGTATGAAAATTGTAATATTGTGATGAGAGTTAGGATACCAAAATGAGACCATTTGCCTGACCGAACCATATTATTTTGAATTTGGTAAAGAAATTTGATGTGACACTGAGGTAAACGTTATTGTATTTATATTGATGCATAACATGGTGTTTTTTTTTTTTTTTTTTTTTTTTGGGGGGGGGGGGGGGGGGGGGGGGTGGTTCTTCCCTGTTCTTGCATAGCCAGGCCACCCAGGAAAACAAGGTGACCCGGGCGATCTGGCTAATAGTCTAAGATAATAGTATATTGGTGCTTGTTTTTGCTTCGGGTAGTATTGAGAATGAAATATCGAAGTTCCCTCAACATGACCAGTCATCAAAAGCGGTATCATAGTTGTTGAGATAAAGGTTAGGGGTAGTGTCATTGGGTAAGCGTTGATAACCTTACCTGCTCTTAACTATTATTCTTACCATGAGGAAGAACATTTCACTTGAGAGTCCTCTCATCGTGAGTTGTGAGGTCACACAACTTTGAGAGTCAACATTTTTTTGGTGCATCCAGTGGGGAAGTGCAGTGCAAGAAGAGTCCAAGGTGGATGAAGCATATAATGTGGAGCTAGTTCATGCATGTTTGCGCAGGCATACCAACTTTAACATGTCGTAAAGTTATATACTAGTCGGGTGGGCGAGTCGTCCGGTTTACGACTATAAATAATTATGGATGGGTTATAACGACCTACACTAAGTTGTTATGCATTAGGGTGAATCTGTTTTCATTAGTTATTGTTTTTTTACACAGTTATTAGTCATCAATTAAGGAGGTGTGAATAAAATTTAGTAAAGTTAAGGAGTTGGTGAGGATTTTAATTGAATATTCAACTATTACAATCTATAATGCAATCTCAGTAAAAAATAGAAATTTATTTCATCGTAGTTCCTAAACCCTAACTTGCAACTATACATGTCCAACTTAAAGTAATACTTTATGTAGTAGAACACTGAACATGTTCGGAGTTTTTTTTTCGAATGTCTGAAAATGTTCGGGTGTTCGGCCGAACGCTTGTTGAATGTGTTCAGTCGAACATATTTAAAAAACTAATACTAATCAAATTAGGTTTTTATTTTTAACTCGAGTTTGGTTATGAATTTGACAATATCTCCCAGATAAAAGTTGTTTATACCTCCGAGCCTGTTTTGCTGACCCTGAATGTCACTGCGCACCGAATTTTGTCGAGCAAAGGTCCCATTGTATTTTTTTTCTGATACCCGTCGAAAAAAACAAAACAAAACAACAAAAACAAAAAAAAGGAAAAAAACAAAGACGAATACAAAACATTGGGTATATACGAGAGTCTGCTAAAGGGTGTTACTGTCCTCCGCAAAATACGACAATAAGGACGCTTCTATATACGTTCGGAGGGTTTTGACGCTCGTTCGCGTCCGGTCGCGAACGTTCAAGTTCGGTTACCGAACCCGAATATGATGCTACACAGGTAATACTTTGTTTTTCCTACGTGGTAAATTATGTTCATATTTATAAATTGGTCGGACAAAGTTGTGTATGCATAAAATTTGTTCGAGTACGTCCAAACTTTGATAATTCTTGTTGCTGGGTATAACTGCAATTTAGGAATGTTAACCTTGAAGGTTTGAACTGGTACAACGAATTCATGAAAACTTAATATTTCAAAATATCGGGTCTGCATGAAACTCGTATTTTTTTATAGTTGTAAAGCTAGGCTACCATATATCCGATATGGAGACCTCCGGAAGATAGTCAGGGGTGAGTTGTCCAGGATCCCCGACAACAACGTTTTGGCCCAAAAAAAAAAAAAAAAAAAAACGTACAGAGGGGGTCTGTACACCACAAGGAACCCCCCAAAAATAGATTCAGACCATTCAGAGCAAAAACGAAAAGACATGGTAAAAAAGGCAGGAGGGGTGGGGGTTAATGAAGGGTCCGCTTCTACGTACGACGAGAAGGAGGAGGAAGAAGAAGGGGAGGAGGAGCAGGAGAAGGGGGAGGGTGACAAGGAGGAGGAGGAGGAAGAAGAAAAAGAAGAAGAAGAGGAAGAGGAATATGAGGAGAGGGCATAGGTGATGGACGAAGAGGAAGAGGAGGAAGAAAAATAAGAAGAAGACGAGAAGGTGGAGGAGGAAGAAGAAGAAGAGGAAGAGGAAGAAGAGAACGAGGAGGAAGAGGAGAGGGAGGACGCGAAAGTGGAGGAGGAGGAAAGGGTCGTGGCAATGGAGGACGAGTAGGAGGAGGAAAAAAAAAAAAAAAAGTAGGGGGAGGAGGAAGAGTGAGCCATGGCAATGGAGGAGGAGGAGCAGGAAAAGGAGTATGGTTTTTTTTTTCTTTATCGCAATCTTTTATGATTTTTTTTTTATATATACATTCAAATTGACTGAAAACTTGAGCATAACTCACATTTGAAAGAACCCAAATCATTTTTTTTTTTTTTTTTAAAGTAAAAATATTTAATCTATAAAAAGGCAAAAAAAAAAAAAAACTCGAAAACATGATATAGATACGTGGAAAGCATATTTTTTACACGAATGGTTTTTGGTGATTTTTTTTTTTATATATACTTGTCAAAATGTTGCAAACATTTATGGCCATATACCTTATTTGAACATGAATCCACATTACAAAATTTAAAAAATAAAATAAAATATTTATATATTTTTATGCAGATTCAAACAGAGGGATCTAGTCGGACTTTTGGCCCAGTTGCTCGGGTCCCAGACGGTAAGGGGGGTCCCATACGTCCAAGCAGGTAACATAGTTGGAAAGTGTTTTTCTCCCCTAATAAATATGAAATAATTATAATCGGCATGATTGAGAAGCTATAATTTATTGTAAGAACGACAAAATTAGACAAACTATGCCATAAAAAAATATGGATGTGACAAACTTTAAAACATATCAATTCGATATGGTCACCCTATGAAATTACTACATAGAAATAAACTTTACAAGACAATAAAATTTTCAAACGAATGTGCATTTATGAAAGTCTGGTATCCGTATCACTTAGGCCAAAAATTTTATCACAAAAATGTACAATAGTGTCATTTAGGGTTGATATCGTTTGGCGTATGCTGTCATTTGGGCTTGACATCATTGTTGTTAATAACTAAAATATTATCGCAAACAGGGTAACCGGCGTTCGGGACAGGTCGAACGCCCAAACCCGAACGCCCGAACGTATGGGACCCCTTGGGGATGCGTTCGACCGTTCGGGCCGAACGCGGACCCCCCCCCAAAAAAAAAAAACAAACACAAAGTCATCAAAAAAATCTGAAAAAAATATATGTTATGGAGAAAAATAAATTAATAAAGATTTGTCGGAGCATTACATCCGAATTCCTTACCAAATTTGAAATATAAATGAAATACGGAAAACAAATACTAATAATAAAAATAAAAAAATAAAAAGAGAAATAAATTTAGTGAGTGCGCGAGCATGTTTTCGACACCGCTATCTCTGGCGATTTTTCTTTTTTTTTTTGGCATAGCTAAATGCCCTAAAAATTTACAGATGTGTACTTCACATAATACAAAACCCACTAAAAAAGTTTTAAAAAATAATAAAATTGTTTAGACCCCGAACTAAAGTGAAAACAAAAAGCAAAAAGTGAAAAAATATGTGGGCGAGCACGTTTTGACACCGCCATTTTTGACGATTTTTTATTTTTATTTGGCTAAGCCAAATGACTTGAAAATTTACAAGCATGTACGTCAAGTCATAGAGACCTCACAAAAAAACATTCAGAAAAAAAAACATTAGTTTTAGGCCCCGAAATAAGTTTTGGCGGGGGCCGAACGCCGTGGGGTTCGGACCCCATACGGGACCCTGAACGCCCGTACGTACGGAGGTCTGCCCCGGGACCTCCGTACGTACGGGTTGGTGACCCTGATCGCAAATATATTCATTAAAATCATTCATGTTAAAATCTTATCGTGGAGATCACAGAGTCATAGGTTGATTTTCGAAATGACAGTTTTTCATTGCTTCCCTCTAAGGTGACCATTTCATTCCACAAATTAGGTTATAATATATTATAGAGGACTAATTCACCTTGATGATGGAGACTTATTTCTATAATCTTAAAATAATATTATCTCACTATGGTTCAAAGTGAAACGTATCCACGCTCCTTGAATCAAACTAATCACACATATTCTTCCAATAATGTTTTTTCGTAGATTTCTAAGTTCTTCATCAACTTAAACTATTGTTTGTTAGACGCATTGGTATTTTTAAAGAGTTGTTAGTAGGAATGATGACAAATTTAATGTTTGCCTTAACACTATCTTAATTTTTTTTTTCAACAAAGTGTAACAGCATATAAGAAGTTTCGATGTTATCGATGAGACCAAACAAGAAGAGTGGCGATATGTGGTACACGAAGGAGACGACCGCATTGAGAGAGAAATCCATACCCTCCATCTTGGGCCGATTGAGTCCGAGCCAGCTAGCAGAGTCTTCCTAAAGAACAAAAATTATTTTTGAAAAGGATCCACAATGTTGTTGGAATGAACCATTGTTCTGTTTGCAATGGATTCGTGTTCGATCCTAAACGACACACCACAACTTTATAGGGGAGGAGTAGGGCACGCAGGGATAAAAAATCAGGAAGAAGGTTGTAAATCAAGTGTGGTGAACGAGTGAAATTAATATGGATGTGCGTCGCTCTTGCCAAGTGAGGAAAGGAGACCGGAAAAGAGAAGAAGAGACTCAAATGTAAGGAAGGGGAATAAACAATAAGTAATAACATGCGAAGGGTATGTGAGAAGGAGGTTGAGAGATAAGTAAGAGGTTAAGTGATGAAAAAAAAAAAGTCACAAACTGGTCCACCAAATTGTCAGACTTGTGAGCTTAAGAGTAGATGTGCTGAGTAAGGGCGAGTATTCACATCATTGTCCACCAAAGAAAAATATTATTTGATAAGCTGCCTAACCAGTTGAAATAATGATTAAAATTGTACTCGAATTTTTGATTGATTCAATGTAGTATAAAAATGCAAGTGATAAGGTTTAATTTGGTAGAATTTGAATGTACTTATTAATGTAGACATTCGTGAGACTATTGGTAATAAAATATTGCTCATCATATTTTATAGTTTTTAGAGCAACAAAAATACTAAAAAGGAATTGGAGAAAATCAAAATCATATAGGTCTCACCAATGCAATGCAAACACATATTATCAAATAAAATGAAATACTTGTTGCGTTAGGGGTAATGAAGTGTCAATTTATGGGTGGTAGCGTAAGGTCTGTTTCACGAGAAAAGTTAGTATGTTTAATTGAAAAATTCAATGCAGTATGTTTGGGGTTAAAAAATCTAGGAGTCTATGAGGGAAGGTGAAAAGACAAATTAGTTATCAAGCCTTGCCACAGTACTTCCGAAATGAAAACAAATCATGTGCATGTTATCACCGAAAGTAACACGATGCATTTGTTAGTAACGTATACATTTTGTCACTTATTAAGAAAAATGCTAGACTGCTAGTCGTTCAATAAGAAGATGCCTCCACGAATGTTTGTGGGAACAAGTCAAGGAGTTGTCCATAATCCCGGACAATATTTTTTTAACCCCAAAAACAAACAAACACAGAAAAAAAAAACGGGGGGAGGGGGGGTTATGAGCACCTGTAGAGGACCAGTCAGGCTATTATGAGCAAAAATGAAAAAAAAGAATAAAAAGGGGGCGAGGGGTTGGGGTTAATCGAGGGTCCGTTGCTACACACGATGAGGAGGAAGAAGAAGACGAAGGGGAGGAAGAAGAGGAGGAGGAAGAGGGAGAGAAAGAGGAGAAATAGGTCGTGGTGATGGAAGAGGACAAGGAGGAGGAGGAGGAAAAAAAGGAAGAATAGTAAGAGGAGGAGGAGGAGGAGGAAAAAAAGGAAGAATAGTAAGAGGAGGAGGAGGAGGAGGGTTTTTTTTTTTCCACTGCGATCTTTGATTGTTTTTCTTTTATTTTTGACAAATTCTAATTGGTTGAGAACTTGTAATGGTATACCTCACTTCTAGAAACACCAACAGGATTTTTTTTTTTTAATAAAATAAAAAATTTCAATTGATGGAAGAGGAGGAGGAGGACGAGGAGGAAAAAGAGGAAGAATAGTAAGGGGAGGAGGAGGAGGAGGTTTTTTTTTTTTCCACTGCAATCTTTGATTATTTTTCTTTTATTTTTGACAAATTCTAATTGACCGAGAAGTTATAATGGTAAACCTCACTTCTAGAAAAAACAACAGGAGTTTTTTTTGAAAAAGTAAAATAAAAAATTTCATCCCCAAAATAAAAAGAAACAGGGAAAAAAAAAAAAAAAAAACCTTCAAAACATGAAATGGATACTTAGACAATATAGTTTTTACACTGCTATTTTTGAAGATTTTTAGTTTTTTTTTTTTTTTTTATGAAAATGACAAAGGCTACTAGAGTGGTCTGGGTCCACTTGCCCTGCAGAGCTAAAAAAAATTAAAAAAATAAAAAATAATAAAATTTATTTTTTATTTAAATTTTTACTTAACTTTGGTACAAACTTTCGATGTGATCATGAGGCAAAAGTTGTTCAATTTATTTTTCTACATAACATAGTGTTTTTCGGGAGTTTTTTTTTTTTTTTTTTTTTTTTTTTGGTAGGGACCTTCCTTAGTCCTTGCATGGCCGGGCCGCCCAGGAAAAGAGGGTGACTCGGGCGGCCCGACTGGTAGCCTAGAAAATAACGTAAAACATTATGGACATATGTCCTATCTGCAGATAAATCTTCAGATAAAATTTAAAAAGAAAATAAGAATATTTATATATTTTTATGTAGGTTCGCACAGAGGGCTCTGACCGGATATGTGGCTTGGTTGTCCGGGCCGACTTCTCGGTCATTCAGGGGGGGGGGGGCGAACGCTCGATCAGGTAACACAGGTTTAATGCACTCGTACTTTTGTCATTTTGACAGTAGTGTGACAAACCCATGATATAATTAGTTGAATGACTTATATCAGCATTTTCTACAAAAGATGATCACAAGGACAAATAGTAATTGAAAGAATGTCAAAATAATTGTTGAAAGGTTCGTGGCTTTTAAGCATATGCCAATAATTTGAGCAAGGTTGGTTCCAATTGAATTCAGTGACATATTGATCATAGTGTTTGTGTCTCTTGTCATAAGCTCTCTTTGTGTAAAGAGTAAGTGAAGTTAGTTGGTGGGATTAGTAAGTAGTGTAATGTGAAAGTAGGATAACGAATTATAAAATTTTCCAGAATGAGGAATGTACAGATCTATTAAAACAAATGTGCGATAATGTATTTAACATGGTATTATGGATGAAATTTTGGCGAACCATGCGATAGTCCAAATCTGTTTATTGGACATGTAACAAGTAGATTCATGTTGAATCCTGCTTTCTAATCACAATTCATGTATAAGTCTAAATCTTTTAAGGAAAAAAATACACCAAATAATTTTAAGATTTTTATTGAAGTTTAAGCTTCACACATATATATTTTATAGAAATCCGTTTTTGAAGAGCGTTATCAAGGATGAACGTATCATAAATGTCAATACCTCCGCCCCCTTTGAAAAAAAAATGATTTCATAAATATTATACTCATGCTTTGCTTATCATTTAAGAAGAATGCAACACACATTTTAAAAATAAATAGGTAAAATGAGTGTTTTGTTGAAAACTTAGAGCGTTTATTTATCCATTGAATAACTAAGAATTCGGGGTCTATACCATTACGTGTTATAAAATTTTATCCCAGTTTTTTTAGTTATGTAAAAACAATTCTAGAAATATCGGTGCTATAGTCGTTTACATAATTATTTCCTCTAGTTTGTATTGCAACGATACATTTAAATTGTGTTACATATGTAATTTACCTCTCGCTAACAACTCTCACTCAAACTATACGTTTTAATAATACTTGATTAATAAAGACAATAAGTTTAATAATAAAGCAAAAACAATGATGAAAGATAAAGTTTCACATAAATTATAAATGATGAAAATAAATTATTAACATGCATAACTATTAGGAAAGAATAAATTACTTTTATCTCTGAAAAGTGAAACGCACTTCATAGAAAAGAAGGGTCAAATTTTCAATTGCACTAGAAATTCAAAGCCGAAAAAAATATTCGATCAAAATACAAAAAACATAAGACAAAAACTGTTGAAATGCGCAAATTAAAAAACTTGCAACAGTAATATTTATTTAAATAAAAGCAAAGGAACATATATCATTTGTTAAAAGTAAAGTAAGAATTTTTTAAACATTAAACTTCAAATAAGAGAAATTTTGCTTCCTCATTAATACCGTTGCGTAGCGATCCGCACGGCACCGCATATACATGCGACGGTTTGAATTCGTTATCATTCACTACTTGTACGGGAGGGGTACCATGCAATTTTATTTTATTTTATTAATATTTTTTTTATATGTCGGGCTGTTGATTAGTGTCCATGCACGCTATGTACCTTAAATTACCTGAAAAAACGAAGTTTTAAGGTCAATTTCATGCATACAACGTGTATAACTTAAACCATCACTACCCTCTAGTGTTTAATGACTATATCCACTCTATTTTTCAGTTGGACATAACCCCCGTATAACTTTGTGTGTTTTCTGTTTTTCTCTTTCGAGTAAGTGTGTGTATTTGTTGGCGTGTGTATGTGGTTGTTGACGTGTGTGTGTGTACTCCTTCCGAGCATACATGCACATAGATATATTACTGTTGTGGTGATTTTTTTAATTTTTTTTTAACGAATTTTTTGTTTTTTTGTTTTTTGTTTCGTATTTTAATAAAAAATTAGTAATGATGCTTCGACAAATATTGCTTTTCTGCCAATGTTGCATAAAATATATTTTTTCTTCAATTGTTTTTTTTTTCCATTTTTTACGGGGTTCCATATGTAAAATATTCATACGTTATGTATGAAAAGACCCCGTATGTGTACGTGCGACATCATTACTCTTGGCGAAAATTTATCATAGACATTTGTGTTATTCCCTTGAGTTGACTTTAACCTCTCTTTCAACGTCCCATTAGACGTGCTTACTAAGAATATTGTGTGAAAAATACATCACATTCACTTAAATGTAGATAGTGTATCATCGCATGTATTCATTCTAATATATTTTTTATTTCTTTGGTCATTCTCTCATCACTAGGTTTTTAAGACTGAAAGTTCATCATAGTGGTCTCGTCACCTTGCTAAACCCTTTCCATTTCCTTGGAGCATTTCGAAGCTTTGACGATGTTCCTTATATACAAATCTACGTGCTCTACACAACAAAAAGGAAAGGGGGAGCAAAATGATCCTAATGATAAAACGTATGACACTATGTAATGAGGAAAAACAAGCTTAGTTTGTAACTTAGTAGTGAGAACGAACGAGCGAGTAAAGGAGGAAAAATGTCAAATGAAAGAAAAGAAAAGTTTGAAAGAAATACTTCAAGGTTGATGTAATAAGATTTTCATTGATTTCCCCTCACATTGATCCATCAGTAATCAATCAAGGTTGAAGAGCAAAGGATGAAACAAAGTTTTGCGGTAAAATACAAAGGGATTAGAGAGGGAAGGAGATGGAGGGGGAAATAAAGTGGCACACATATAAAAAAAGTAAAAGGGAGAATCCGAATAATTGGTAGAAAGATATAAAAAATAGGTGAAATTATAAATGAGAGATTTTTGTTTGAATGCAAAAAATAATAAGTCAGGAAAAAAACAATGAGAAAAAAAAAACGTTGATATTATGTAACGAGAAAAAACAAGCTTAGTAGTAACTTAGTAGTGAGAACGAACGAGCGAGTAAAGGAGGAGAAAAGTAAAACGGGAGAGAGAAAATGTTTGAAAGAAATACTTGTTTAAATAACGTAATGGGGGTTTCATTAATTTCCCCTCACATTGATCCAATCAGTAATCAATCAAGGTTGAAGAGCAAAGGAGGGAACAAGGGTTTGCGGTAAAAGACAAAGTGGAAAAACAAGCTTAGTTAGTAACTTAGCAGTGAAAACGAACAAATGAGTAAGGAAGGAAAAATGTAAAACAAGAGAGAGAAAAGGTTTGAAACACTATGTAACGAGGAAAAACAAGCTTAGTTAGTAACTTGGTGGTGAGAACGAATGAGCGAGTAAACGAGGAAAAAGGTAAAACGGGGGAGAGAAAAGGTTTGAAAGAAATACTCATTTAAATAACGTAATAAGGATTTCATTGATTTCCCCTCACATTGATGCAATCAGTGATCAATCAAGGTTGAAGAGCAAAGGAGGGATGCGAATGATTGGTAGAAGGATAAAAAAATAGGTGAAAGTATAGATGAAATATTTTTGCTTTATTGCAAAAAATAATACGTCAGGAAAAAAAAATGAGAAAAAAAAAACGTTGACAAGCAAGGGAATCAGATGCCGCGAATCATAACGCACGTATATGGTATAACAATCCCCACCCTTCATCATTTTCAAATAATTAAGATACACAGATATGCGAACCGAGTACTTTAAAAATGAGAGGTATGAAACTAGAAAACTACTTGCTTATTTTCTTGCACGTAACCATAAACTGATAATCGGTCTTTGACTGTAGTGTGACTCGTGTGTCATTCCACTTATATTTGCCAGATGTAAACTATTATTCTATTTAAGGAGTAAAAAACTCATAAAAAATTCATGGTCAACACCAAGGTTCATCAAGATATGTTGAAATTCACTAAAGTTTCTCATTGTAATTTTTTTTCCTAATATTTTTCAAGGATTTATTTTATAACAACAGAAAAAAATCCTATAATAAAAATATCATTTCATAAAAAAAAATAATTACAAAATTTATCATCACTGGAAACTTGAAAGCGAGGCCGAAGGATAATTTGAATATTAATACAAATATTTTTATAAATTTTCATTTCATCTTAAAAATTATCATTCCACTTTTAAATTTTTCTTCAAAGAAAAGGGTATTCCTTCTTGTTTGAACTGCATGCTACAGATGGAATGAAAATCCAAATGAGTGAATGTTCTTTTTTTTTTTTTTTTTTTTACTATCATTTTATTATAAGGAGTTTTCATCATAAGTAAATCAATCCATTCCTAGGTTACCTGATCGGATGTCCGGGACCCCCCTGACCGTCCGGGATTGTCCACTTGGACAACCGGTCGAACATCCTCCCTTGGCAGACTGTCCGAGCCCGAACGACAAAAAAAAAAAACAAAGTCCTCCAAAAAATCCGAAAAAAAACTAAGTTATGCAGAAACATAAAATAAACAACGTTTGCTTTGGGATGATATCGAAATTCGTCTTCAATTTCAAAATAAAAAATAAAATTAAAAGCACGTTAATTTTTTATTTTTTTTTGCATTTAATTGCTAAAAATGAAACCAATCTTAATTGCAAGATATTTGTTATTGACATATTGTATAATAAAATTTGATTAAGATATTTTATTAACTCATCCAGACTTTCATTCCATATTAAAAAATAGATGTAGATGAACGAAAAACTTATTTTTAGATGAAAACTTCTTAAATAAAATTGAAAGTTTTATAATTGAGGGAATTTCAGAATGATAATTGTAAAATATGAAGGATTCTTTAAAATAAGATATCTTTTCGACTTTCATTTCCTATGGGAATTTTTTTGTTGGATCTATACAAAACTTATTGCACATTTTTCGAGTTTATCTTAAAGAAATTACAGTCTCTCATTTCATTTTATATGACATGAAGATTTGACAACCCAAGCAGGGTAACCGGCGTTCAAGATGGACCGAACGCCTGAACCTGAACGCCCAAACATACTGGACCCCTTAAGGATGCGTTCAAACGTTTGAGCCGAACGCAAACTATATATAAATATATATAAATATTATAAAGAACAATAAAATAAACAACGTTTTTCTGAGCATTATATCCAAATTCCTTATCAAATTTAAAATAAAAATAAAAAATAAAAAATAAATTAATAATAAAACTACTAGGCTATCAGAATGGCCCGGGGTCAATTGCCCGATCGGGCCAAAAAAATAAAAATAAAAATTTTAGTTTTTAATTATTATTTTAATTTTGGTGAAGAATTTCGATGTGACCCTGAGGCAAAAGTTGTTCAGTTTATTTTTTCGCATAACATAGTTTTTTTTCGGATTTTTTGGATTTTGTTTTTTTGTTTTTTTTTTGCAGGGACCTTGCACGGGCGGCCCGGCTGGTAGCCTAGTAAAACTACGAAAAAATAAAAAGACTCGAAAGATAATTAAAATTACTGATTGAGTAAGTACGTTTTCGACATCGTTGTTTTTCGTAATTTGTTATTTTTTTGGTACAGCCTAATGCTCTGAAAATTTACAGATATGTACTTCACATAATACAAAACTCATGAAAAAATTTTCAAAGTAATAGTTGTTTTGAAACTTTTTTCATGAGTTTTTTATTATTTGAAGTACACATATATAAATTTTTGAGGCACTTGGATACGTCAAAAAAAAAAAAAAAATCACCAAAGATGGCGGTGTCAAAAACGATTTTGCGTACTTACTAATTTTAATTATCCATTTTTTTAATTTTTTTTCTTATTAATATTATTTTTTTGTATTTTATTTTTATTATGAATTTTGTAAGGAATTTGAACGTAATGCTGAAGCACATATTGTTTACTTTATCTTTCTGCATAACATATCTTTTTGTCAGATTTTTTAGAGGGTTTTTTTTTTTTTTTTTTTTTTTTTGTCGGTCTTAGGCCCGAACGCCCGAATGCCTGAACGCATCCCCAAGGGGTCCTGTACGTTCGGGCGTTCGGGTTCGGGCGTTTGCCCGTCCTGATCTCTAGCCACCCTGGACCATGCATTAAAGTGAAAACAAAAAGTAAAAAGTGAAAAAAAAAAACATATTGAGTGAGCGAGCACGTTTTGACATCGTCATTTTTGACGATTTTTAATTTTTGTTTCGCTTAGCAAAATGACTTTTAAATTTATAGGCATATACCTCACATCATAGAGAACTCACAAAAAACAATGCAGAATTTAAACCCCGAAATATTTTTTGGCGGGGACCTAACGCCGTCAGGTTCGAACCCCGAATGAGACCCGGAGCGCCTGTACGTACGGAGGTCGGCCTGGGGACCTCCGTACGTACGCTAATAAATTTCTTTGAATTTCAATGAGTTGAATAAGAGAGATCAGTTATTCATTCATAATAACTCTAAATGAATTGAAGAAGAGAGAATTATACTATAGTTTGTCTTATTTCAATTTCTTGTAATTGAAATAGGCTGATAGCTCAGTGAATAAGAGCATATAGTTCCGAACTATAATGTCAAGGGTTCAAATCCCTTTCTGCCTACTTACTATTATAAACAATCATTTAGAATAAATAATCAAATCAATAAGTAATGTAATGAATGATTTCTAGTAAAAAACATTCTTCTTGATTAATTTAATTGAGAAATGTYTTCATTCATACTATYACTATCCTTCTATAAAACGAATTCAATCCAATTAGAATAATTACAATATTCTATTCTATTGCAATATAAAAATATAAGTATTATTACATTATTATAAATTATAATATATTTATTAGAATATAGATAGAAAAAATCAAAATAGATAAAAAGATATAATTCTAGAATAAGAGAATATGGAGAATAATAAATATATACTAAATATCATTCATATAAATCATAGATATAATTCATATAAATAGAATTCATATAGTATAGAAACTTCTAAGTATGAAAATCAGTCTCTATTTCTTTCTATAGATCAATGATAAACTCAATAGAATAYAAGAAATATAAAATAAAAAAATACAATAAATGAAATTTGAATATTTCATTTCAATATTTTCTTAGAAATACTAATATTACCATATAGTATCTTTATCTAAATTAGAATTATTTCTAATAGCATAACAATCTTTCCAATACTGAATTCAATATAAAAAGATTGTACTATTTTTTCCATTTATGCTATTCTAGTAATAGGCGGGTATAGTTTAGTGGCAAAAGTGTGATGAGCTAAAGAAGCTAATGAGAATCCTGTAAACATAGAAAATATTTTTGGCATTTTTAATGCAATACCACCCATTTCACTTAAACGAACTGTTCGAACACAGTCATAAGTAGTACCTGCTAAAAAGAATAAGCTAGCACCAATTAAGCCATGAGAAATCATCTGACAAATTGCACCACTTAATCCTATATTTGTMAATGAACAAATTCCAATTAAAAYAAAACCCATATGAGATATTGAAGAATAAGCAATTCTGCGCTTTAAGTTCTTTTGARATAAACAAACAGAAGCTGCATATATTATCTGAACAGTACCCAAAATCAATAACCAAGGCGCAAAGTAAGCATGAGCATTAGGAAATAAAGTCATATTGATAAGTATCCATCCATATCCTCCCATTTTAAGCAAAATACCTGCTAATAGCATACATGTGCTATAGTGAGCTTCTCCATGTGTATCTGGAAGCCAAGTGTGAAAAGGTATTATTGGCAGTTTTACAGCATAAGCAAATCCAAAT